>JARHVA010008606.1:0-62500 GCA_037957365.1 Torreya grandis | reverse complement strand
CAAATTATGTACCACTAATGAGGGGTATAATCTAGGCATGTCTGCATAACTCCATGCAAATATGTTAATAAATTCGTTAAGCAGCTCTATGATAACTTCATGTTCCTCTAATGTGAGAGATGACCCTAGTTTAACTATTTTGGATTGTTGATCTGTCCCAATATTAATTTCTACCTTTTCCTCAATAAGAGAGGGTTATTTACATTATAAGTAAATATTTAATGATATTTTTAGAACATCTAAATAAAATCAATCAGGAAGTTTTGTGTCAATGTCAAAATATTCTTTTGATTCCAATGAGACATATGGAAGTTATTTTGGTTCTTTATGATGCTCTTCCTCTTCAGAGTCTTCTTCATGACTTTGATTATGGGATTCTTTTCCCCCAAAATATGTATATTGGCAAATATTTATGGAAAATCACCTTTTATGGTCACTAGATGGCATAAAATCTTGAACTTCCATATATTCCAAAATTGCTTCATCATTTTGAAATGTGTCAAAATAAGGCTCCTATTTTGAATCTCAGTCTATGAGTGATGGATAATGGAGGGAAATATTGATGGTGTAAATAGTAGTATCAGGGAAGAGATTGGTGGTAGTAAGCTCTTCAAAGTGACTAAAAATGGAACTCATTTCAATGTCTTCATTAGGGAGAGAAGGCCTAGGGATGGAAGGAGAATCCATAATGATATTATTTAGGTCATCATCATATAGTCCATACCTTAGACCAAAATATTGTAGATATTCTTGAACCATGATGGGTTCAAGTCTGCCAAGTCCTTTCCCTTTATAATGCATATTCTCCATCATCTTTTGGACATGAGGTTATTACTTTATTGGAGAGATAAGGGCCTTGTCATCTAGAATAAGCCATGAATAATCTAATTATTCAATGCATTATTTAGATAAGAATATACCTATTGAGAAAGTTGTTGGTCCAAATTAGTATTTGATGGGATTAGTCTTCCTCATGGCTGGAGACCCATAGCTACATGGAGAAAGAGGTAAATCACCAATGCGAAAAAGTTTTATATTTATATTCTCCATAGCCTATGGATGTGATCTTTTAATTAGTGATGTTGTGTAGTGGATTGGATGTGGATTTGAGTTATTCAAGGGAGATGTATTTGGAATTTATTGGACATAAGATGAAATTATCTATGTCAGGATAAGGTGATGATGATTGGTCAATCTAACAGCTGTGAATATGGTCAATGACTCTAGGGATGGTGACTTCTATATTGGAGTGGGAAAATTTGAGACACTAGTGTAAATTGGATGGAACAACTTGCATTTTATGGATCAACTAATGTCCAAGAAGCATATTATAAGGTAAATCTACATCCATAACATGGACTAGTGTTTGGTGTACTATGGGCCCCATAGTGATTGGAAGATAAATAGTCATAGTAGATGGCCTCTCATTATCATAATAATATTTTACCATTATTAAGGTGGGCCCCAATGATGTTTCTAAATATCCCAATTTCTTCAAGAAGTATAGATTACATAAATTTAGTGTTGATCCTCCATCTATGAGAACTCGAGAGATACGATGGTGAGATATGGTCACTTTGATGAATAGGGGATAATTATGGTGTGGGCCAATGGGAGGCATATATTAGGCACTAAAAATGATCTATTATGAATGGGATAATGTCCTAATAATGCTTGGAACTAACTAGTATCCAATTTACTAGGAACTTTTAGATCATTCAAGACTTGATTTAGTATCTATCAGTGTAATGCAGATGTTTTAAGAAGCTCCATAAAGGATATTTGGACTAGAGTTTTCTTGAGTTGATGAATGATGTCATAAGACTTATTTAAATATTGTGAAGCCTTTTAGGAACATTCCCTTTTTGGGTATCAAATGAAGTGGATGAGTCTTTATGTGGTGCCATGGGAACTACTATCTTATTGTATATAGTAATTACTATGCAATTAGTAGTAGCTTGATAAATATTTTAAAATAGGGAATGAATATGGAGTGGGTTATTAGAGGTTATCAATTTTAATGGTTTTGATGTAGTGATAAGGCACCTTATGGTATTCTATGTGGTTGGATGAAGAGGTCTGACCTTGGTCTCTTGGTGGTCTCTGATTTCTTTGGTCATGTTTAAGGAGTGGATCCTTTTAAATGTTGAGATGCCCATTTGCTAATTAATTTGGGGGAGTTTATCCTTCAATTTCAATATCATCCCTCTCAAATAAATCATGGATGTAGTGCTTAAGTTTCATACATCATTTTGTATCATGCCTTTAACCCTGTGGTACTTATAAAACTCATCTTCATGATACCAATCTAACTTTGGTTAAAGATCATCCACAAGTCTAATTTTAGGCAAGGTGATCATATTGGCAGAAATTAATTGATCTAAGACTATTTAAATTGGGATTCCCAAGCTTTTGAGTAGTCTTTTACCTATCTTAGGCTTTGGATTGCCTCATGAAACTTGGATGGAAGAGACATTTGGTTGTTGTGTGTAGATTTTATTTTGAATTACATGTACATGCTATTGTTTAGAATCAGTCACCCCATCTCCCATGGCATTCTTGTTTTTGTTTAAGGCTTTACATTTTCCTGTAAAAGAGTTGTCTTAATTTTTGGTGTGCTCATTTTGAGAATATAACTTGATTGTCCCTTTTTAAATAACGTCCTTCTCTATTTGCATTCCTTTATCTATTATCTCATCAAAGGTCTTGGCACATTGTAACTTTAATTGATACTTGATTTCAGCATTGAGATTATCCACAAATATCTTGGCCAATTTTTTCTTAGGTACTATACACCTCAAGTGACTTACCAAACTTTTCCATCTTTGTAATAGGTATGCCATACTTTCACTGCTTCTTTATTTGGTGTTATATAGGTTAATTATGGATATGGCATGCTCAATATTAAATGAGAAATATCTAAAAAAATATTCTATCAATTCTCCAAAGCTAGATATTGACCCCTTGGGCAAATGTATAAACCATTCTAAAGTGAGTCCAATGAGACTTTTTGGAAAAAGTCTCAACAAATAAGCATATTCATAAACCACCTCATGGAAAGCTAAATAAAATTCTTGTACATGATCTTTAGGATCTCCTTTCCCTTAATATTTTTCAAACTTAGGCACTTCAAAGTGTGAAGGGAAAGGTATTTGTAAAATACTCATATCCAAGGGTGAGGAACAAAAGTCTTCATACTTATATTTGAGGGCTTGTGAACATGGATCTATTTTTTGGAGGGTCTATTTCATCACTCTCCATTCTTGTGAAAAGGTGGGATCCCCAAAATGATTTGTGGTTTGATTTTGGTTGCCTTAGGGAATATGGTTGTTATGGGCAGTATGGGTGCTACGAGTGTTGTTTTAGATTAAGGTAAAAACAGGTTTTGAAGGGGCCCCAAAACCCTGAACAAAAGGAGAAAGATAGAATAGTAATGACCACAGGCATAACCTTAAACCTACTTCATCGAAGTAACAAACTAGGAAAGCAAAGACCTTAAGATAACAAATAGAAGACCAAAGATATACCCCAGTTTTACAAAGACCTGGAAACTCCATAGTAAAAAAAGTTCAAAACACTAGATACCAAGACCAGATATCACAGCCAACTAGTAAAACCAACTATAAGAACCAGGAAATATTCTTCTAGTTCCAATATCATCTTCAGTGCTCTCTTGCCTTTCACAACAGTGTCTTGGATAGTAGCAGTCACCTACATTGAACCCTCTTGCATTGCTTTCCTTCTTGAGCTTTGTCCGGTTCTCTTGCTAGGCCCCTCCAAAGTTTTGATTTCCTCATTTTCTCTCTTTCCAATGTTTACAGTAGTAGCATAAATGCTAGAGGTAACCTCCTCCATCTTTGTTCTGCTTTCCTTTATAAGTTCCCTTAGGTTGTTCTCATAATATTTGAGTTTTATGGGAATAACCCTCATCTACTTTTCTATGTTGTTGATTTTTTTCCACGCTACCTCCTGTTTACCCTCCATAATTTCCATTTTCCTATTGATTTCCTTTATCTCCTTATACGTCCATAGGTCCAATTGAAGAGTGGCGTCAACTTTGCAATTGGCCAATCTAGTTGATGAATTCCTTTCATCATTCTACCTTTTGTCGCTCCAATATTCTATGTTCATTTTAGAACTACTTCCACCTTCTTCAATATAGTCCTCTGTTTCCCTTCATTTCTGTTCCATGGCTACAGTTGGGTGTACATTTCAGTTATTTACTTCCTTTGCTTGAGCTCCCATTTCCAATATTAGATTAGCAGCCTGAACAAGATTATCATTTTCATTAATCAGATCAGGGTCTGCAATAGAAACATTTGTATCTTTATCAATTTCCTCATTCACTTGCTGGGTTTCCTCAGACTCATGGTTTTTATTTTCAGTCTTTTCCTCTATAGTGACTCCATCTTTCTTATTCTTATCTTGTTCTTCTTCTTCCTCACTAGGACTTGAACTTGAATGCCCACTTTCTGATCCTCCCTCTTCCTCTAGGCTCTCCTCCCCAGTGTTTTCAATTTTCCCATTCTGTCTCCTCATTCGCTTTCTAGTTTTTGAGACTCGGGATTTTGAATTTAGCTTTTTCATTCTCTTTTACTGTTTCTTTTTTGTTACTCTGTGGATCCTTGTTTTTCCCCAGATAAGGATTCTTAAAAAGGAGTGTTATTATTATTATTATTATTATTATTATTATTATTATTATTATTATTATTATTATTATTATTATTATTATTATTATTATTATTATTATTATTATTTAGGATGTTTTGTCAAAGGATGGTCGGCATTGATTATGGAGTAGAAAGTTGATTTGTTGTGTTAATTAGTCTAAGTGATCTTCTATGACAACTTATATTTGATTAGCCTCAATACGGTTATTACAAAGGGGTGGTGGGCATTCCTCTTCTACAAATATATTGTCCACACCTTCCCTTTCTAGGGGTAATTAATTGGTATGTATATTCTAATTGTGTGTTTGGATGGACTAGAGGGCAGACTAGATTATGTAAGAGAGTACAACTAAAATTAGAAGGTAGTATGCCCCCTATTTAGATGGCACAAGCTAGGACATGATCATGGTTCTCATATAAATAGAAATCAATTAAGTACCTAACTTTGTCATTATGGAGGGGGTTAAACCTTTCATCCTCTTCCTTGGGTATGTACATATCACTATGAGTTTCATCATATTCCTAAGTTGGATCAACCGTATGCCCTAATGGATCATTATCTTGATTAGAAACCTATCCAATCCTGAGTTGATCATGGGTCTGATTAACCATTTTGAAATAGAAATGTGATAAGATGTGATAGATTAAATGGAAGTCTTCAAGTACTACCTATGTCTAGAGACCAAAGCTACTAGTGGTCAAAAGAGAGTGATGTAATGTTTTTTAAAAGATGATGAGCTGACTAAGAATTACCAAGAGACAAAGTCCCATAAGAGACCAACTTAGAAAGGATAAATAAGAATGATAGGATCAAATACCTTGTCCACTAGTAGAGAGACAATTTTATGGGTGATGGATGAAAAAGGTACCTGATAAAGATGAAGATAAGTGATGGGTGTTAGATTAGAATCTTATAAGATTATGTGTATTGATAATACCTAGTCTAGGAGATGTATAAAATGATAAATGATAATCAAAGAAGATGAGTGACAACTAGAAATTGAATTCAAGATGGAATATAGTATTCAAAGGTGTTGAGATGGATGGGGGATAGGAGATGTATGATATATAGGATGAAAAATAGGATGTGTATTAAGTGGGTATGTGGTTGATGTACAATTAAACAAGAATGTTAGAACTAAAGATGAGTTATACTCAAATCGATGTTGAAGATATGGGAGGGTGTATACAAACTAGTCACTAAAAAAGATGTGAAAGGGAGGATGATTATGAAAATGTGTTGTGGTATGAATAAAGTGGAGTAGATAGTAGTTATATTCTAGTGAAATATGTGAAATGGATGACTACTATATAGGATATAGTGGAATGGATAGTAGTTATGGGTAGTATTTTAGAGAGGTATAAGGTATTGGTATAATGGATTAAAATGGTGAGGCATATGCAAGATTCAATAATGGTATGATATGGGATGGGTAGATGACATAAAATAGATTTTTAATTGGGTGTGATATAAGATGAAACCAAGGGGGATTAGATGGATGATATATGGGGAATAACAAATGGAAATGGATGGCTAATATGAGATAATATAAGGTGGATGGGTAAATTATATGATGATGAGATGATGACTTGTTATCCTATAGGTGTCTAAGCTTATTCCACAAAATAAAATGTAAGTCTAACTTGGCTTACAAACAATACGATTTTTTGCACAATACTCAAACAACACACACAAGTATAATCCCTAAATTAGTTAACTATTATGGGTTTGTAACATGATGCCCACATCATACAATAGCTTCACATGTGAAGTTTTAGGTTGGTGACCCATTATGGAATCAGTCAAACCCTCTCAACCCTGCATACACTCGATGGCTACTTCAAATATGATACTAACTCCTACAGTGGTATACCTATTACTACTGAAGGCTCTTAATCTAGGTATACATTAAAAAAATTAGGTACATCCCCTATATATGTGAAGGAATGATGGGGCCCAAGTCTATGTAGGATGTTATCTAACCACCCTATATCTTAGAGCCTAACTACCCCTCACTCCAAAAAACCCTTAATGGGGAATTCTACTTAGGCATATAACAATAGCTCTCCTGATTTTTAGACTCTACAAGAACACAAAATTTGGTTAGTGCATGGTGATGAAATCCATGTCACCAAACCTTATATTCTAAGCCTATGTATGGGAATGAATTCCACATCACATGATATCCTAAACATAAGGTGATAATAAATATGCAAACATGATATAATTAATTATCTATATGTGAGGGGCATAAATAAAAAAAATATTTACAATTCACCACACACATAAACAATTATATACAAATAATGTTGAGTTGTGGAGCTAAAAGCTTCACTGATATGCAAATGTGGAGGTTGTTGGGTTACACAGTAATTGAGATCGGTCAGAGCCAACTGACATTGGTGAGGGGTCAACCAACATCAGTTATCTTCAGCTACATAGTAACCGGCATCAATTATGGTTGGCCGACATCAGTCAGATAGGAACCGACATCGATCACCTATGCATTTCTAGAATTAGATAGTGTTTCTAATTTTAGGAGAACAACTACTTTTCATGTAAAGACTAATTTTAGTCTTGAGTCTACATTTCTAATTATTGTTTGTTTTGGGTTCTATTTAAGAGACCCATGGGGCTGTATTATAATTTTTGTAGAAGAGCAAGATCATTTGATCTTCGGGGTAGCAAGATCAAGGAGATCTGCAAGTGTGTCAAGGTGTAAGCAAGGTCAGTTGATCTACAAGTGTGTAATATCAAGAAAATCTATAGTTGTGTGTGTGCAAGATCAGTGAGATCTATGAGGTAGCAAGATCAAGTAGATCTGCAACACACAAGGAGTGAGCAAGATTAATTAGATCTGCAAGGTGCAAGATCAAGGAGATCTGCTGGAGGGAATAACTCAGTGTTTGAGTTGGTTGTAATTGATTGAGAGAGAGAACTCTTGAGGGAGAATTACTGTACATCTATGAGGTGTGAAGAGAGAGAGGTTTCTCCAGTGTATTTCCTTCTGGAAGAGTTTAATATAGATTGTATTGTTTCTCGTATCTCCTATTCTTTGTTGTTTCTAATTTCTAGTTACTTATTACTTCTGGTTTAATTCCGTGTTTAGTTGTTTATACAAAAGTAATCAATTATGATCTAAGGAGGTCCTGACAAGTGGTATCAGAGCTACTATGTATACACTAAAAACTAACAATTGGTATTAGAGCCCAGGTTTCAGAGTAGGTTAGTGTTTGTTGATTACAGGTTCACTCTCAGGGGTTTCTGATTAAGTGGGAGCTAAGCAATGGCAAAAGAAAGTAAGCTAAGAATGAAGAAATTTAATGGCAAGAATTATCAATTATGGAGGATTCAGATTAAAGATTATCTGTATTAGAAAGATCTATACTTACTTTTGGGTGGGGTTTCAATGAAGCCCATAGATATGAAAGATGAAGAATGGAATGTTCTTGATCAAAAGGCTCTGGGATCTATAAGGTTGAGCTTGGCATCATCTGTGATTTCCAACTTATCACAGGCAAAGACAATGGTAGAGTTAATGGAATCTTTGGCAAATTTATATGAAAAACCCTCAGCTTCAAATAAGGTATTTCTTATGAAGCAATTATTTAATTTGCAAATGCAGGAAGGTGGATCGGTATATAGTCATCTTAGTGATTTCCATGGATTAGTAAATTAGTTAAATTCAGTCAAAATAGTTATTAATGATGAAATTAAGGCTCTCTTAATCTTATGCTCTTTACCTGAAAGTTGGGATAGCTTGGTAATGGTAGTTAGTAATAGTGCATCTACTTCAAATATCTTGAAAGTTGATGATGTTGTTAGTGTAATCTTGAATGAATAAATTCGTAGGAAAATCATAGGGGAAACATCAAGTAATGGTTTAAGTGTTGAAAGCAGGGGATGGCAAAGAGAGAAGGGCAAGCAAGGGAAATCAAGGTCAAAGATAGGCAATAGATCCAAATCCAAAAATTGAAGAATAACCTGCTAGAATTGTGGAAAGAAAGGGCATGCAAAGAAAGATTGTTGGTTGGTAGAAGATCAACATGAAGGAAATAAAGAAGCAAAAGATGTAGGTATTGTTACACAAGATGCTCTTATATTTTCCTTGGATAAAGTAGAATCTTGGGTCTTAGATTCTAGTGCCTCTTTCCATGCAACCCCAAATAGAGAATTTTTTCATGATTATGTCCATGGAGACTTTGGAAAAGTTTATTTAGGGGATGGTGAGCCTTGTCAAATTGTTGGCAAAGGAAAAGTGTAGCTGAAATTGTAGAATGGAAACACATGGGTGTTGAAGGATGTCATGCATGTACCCATCCTAAAGAGGAATCTAATTTTTGTAGGAAATTTGGGTGATGAGGGTTACACAGTAACTCTCACAGCTGAATCTTGGAAAGTTTCCAAGGGTGCACTTGTATTAGCAAGAGGTAAGAAAGTAGGTATGCTTTATCTATCTACTTGTATTACTAATTCTCCTTCTATTTTATCTACTTCAGCTGTAGATGCAAAGATGTGGCACTATAGGCTTGGTCACATGAGTGAGAAGGGAATGGATGTTCTTAATTCAAATGGTAAGCTTTTAGATTTAAAAAGCATATATCGAGATTTCTGTAAGCATTGTATTTTTGGGAAATAGAAGAAAGTGAGATTTCTTGAAACTGGGTCAACAAAGAAGAAGCACATGTTAGAGTTTGTTCACGCAGACGTGTGGGGACCAACTCAGGGAGCTTCTATTGGAGGATCATAGTGTTATGTTTCTTTCATTGATGATGCTACAAGAAAGGTATGGGTTTATTGCATAAAGAGGAAATCTGATGTTTTTGACACTTTTAAGAACTGGAAAGCCTTGGTTTTCAATGAGAAGGTGATGGATAGTAATTAACTCAAGAGGCTGAATAATTTTGAGTAGGGCAATGTTGATTTGGACAAGGTTATGATCCAAAATGAGCTCATGGGTAAAAATCATCACTCATAGGAAAACACAGACACTGACATCGGTCAGGCAGAGACCAACGTCGATCAGGCAGGAATTGACGTCAGTCTGGTGGAGACCAAACTCAGTGATGTTGGGCAGGTGGAAACCGATGTTGATTAGGTAAGAACTAATGTTATTTAGGTTGGTCAAGTGGAACTGACATCAATCGGGTGCAAATCGAGAGATGACCAGGATCGATCACTATTAGAACAAAATTTGGGTTGACAACAAGCTGTCAATGAGTCTCAAATGCCCATGAGGAGGTCTAAAAGGGTAATTAAACCACAAATTCATTATTCCCCTTCTTTATACTACTTTTTGCTCATTGATGGTGGAAAACCAAGAATTTTTGAAGAGGCAATGCAGGTAGAATCTAGGAAATAGTGGGAGCATGGCATGAATGAGGAAATTGATTCCTTGGAAGAGAACCAAATGTGGGATTTGGTAGAGTTGTCAGCCAAAAAGAAAGCACTAAAAAATGAATGGGTTCATAGGTTAAAGGAAGGATAGAATGGACATGTGAGACATATGGCCAGGGTGGTGTTGGAGAGGTTCAATTTGCAGGATGCAAAACTGGTTAGCACACTTAGACCAGATATTGCCCAAGCAGTGGGAGTTGTAAGCAAGTTTATGGCCAATCCAAGAAAGGAGCACTGGAAAGCAGTTTAGTGGATTCTTAGATATCTAAGAGAGACTAGCAGTAGGCATTTATGCTATGGAGGGTCAAACACTTCTCTACATGGGTATGTAGATTCAGATATGGCAGGTGACTTGGATGATAGGAGAAGCACCACAGGATATGTTTCAGTGTTGGTGGAATGGTGGTTAGCTAGATTTCAAAGTTTCAAAAGGTTGTTGCCCTGTCTCCTACAGAGGCAAAATACATTGTAGTCATAGAGGCTAGCAAGGAAATGATATGGATGACTCAGTTCATAGAAGAGTTGGGAAAGGAGCAAGAGTGTTACAGATTATACAGTGATAGTCAAAGTGCAATTCATTTGGCAAAGGATTTAGCCTTTCATTCAAGAACCAAACATATACAGCTTAGGTACCACTTCATTTGATAGGTATTGGAGGATGGTCAGTTGAATCTGGAAAAGATCCATATGGATAAGAACCCTGCAGATATGTTAACAAAGCCGATAACAAAGGAGAAGTTGAATGTTCATTCAAATTTTATTGATCTTCAAGATTGAACTTGAAGATGGAGATACAAGCTAGAAAAAAATTAGAGGATGTTTTTGTATAGGTACAGGTGTAGCTATTTATCTCCAAGTGGGAGATTATTGAGTTATGGAGCTAAAAGCTTCACTGATGTGTAAATGTGGAGGTTGTTGGGTTACACAATAACCGACATCGGTCAGAGCCAACTGACATCGGTGAGGGTTCGACCAACATTAGTTATCTTTAGCTACATAGTAATTGGCATCAGTTATGGTTGGCTAGCATTGATCAGATAGGAACTGACATTGGTCACCTATGCATTTCCATAATTAGACAGCATTTCTAATTTTAGGAGAATAGCTAGTTTGCATGTAAAGACTAATTTTAGTCTTGAGTTCATGTTTCTAATTATTGTTTATTTTGGGTTCTATTTAAGAGACCCATGGGGATGTATTGTAATTTGTGTATAAGAGCAAGATCAGTTGATCTGTGGGGTAGCCAGATCAAGGAGATCTGCAAGTGTGCCAAGGTGTAAGCAAGGTCAGTTGATCTGTAAGTGTGCAATATCAAGAAGATTTGCAGGTGTGTGTGTGTAAGATCAATTAGATCTATGGGGTATTAATATCAAGTAGATCTGCAACACACAAGGAGTGAGCAAGATCAATTAGATCTTCAAGGTGCAAGATCAAGGAGATTTGCTGGAGGGAACAACTCAATGTTTGATTTGGTTGTAATTCATTGAGAGAGAGAACTCTTGAGGGAGAATTACTGTACATCTACGAGGTGTGAAGAGAGAGAGGTTTCTCCATTGTATTTCCTTCTAGAAGAGTTTAATATAGATTGTATTATTTCTCATATCTCCTATTCTTTGTTGTTTCTGATATCTAGTTACTTATTACTTCTGGTTTAATTCCGTGTTTAGTTGCTTATACAAAAGTAATCAATTGTGATCTAAGGAGGTCCTGACAAGTGGTATCAAATCTACGATGTATACACTAACAACTAACAAATAAATGATAAAATATTTGAAAATTAGGATAATATACTAGAGGAACCCCTTCTTGAAAGCACAAGGGTTACAAAAACAAGTGGGGTGATTTGGTCTTGAGTGGTCCTACAAAAAAAAGGATTAATAGTTTAAATTTTTACAAGACCATAAGTCCCTACAAAACCAAAAATACATAGAGAAATATCACAAATAGAATGCACAAAATCATAACTATAAAACAAAATTGCAAGTCATGAGTTGTGACTTTGCAAAGGGTTAGAAAACTATGATGGTTAACCTAAAAAACTATAATAGTTACACAAAATTGCTACTTGGCAGAAAAAAATCACAATGACTAGAAAAATACAATTTGTGGTTTTTTAGAAGATAAAAAAATTATAAAATATACCTAAATGTCACTGAGATAGGTATATTATCTCAAAAAAGTGCTTAAATGAGTATAAATAGGAATATGCTTAATATTATGATAAATTTCTTATAAATGTGGTCAAAAGGGATTTGTTCTTCTAGATAGAATAAATAAAAGATGTTATTACTTTATACAAAGTCTAATGCTACTAAAATTTGATGCTATCTAGATAACCTAAACTACTCTGTTGACTAGATAACTATAAAATCATAACTAAAACTGGTAAAATCATGATTGTTAAGATAAAAATGCAAGTTCAAGACTTGTAGTTTCAAAATAAATCTTAAAATAGACTTTTGATGGGGTCTATGATGTTGGTGTTGGCATTTTTCTACCCCATGTTAATCTTGTACAAAGAGAACAATCTGTAAGGACCGTATGTAAGTGGTTAAGTCAAAACACCTAGATTGACAAATGGTTAGAATAGTTTTAGCTTAGTTCAAGAAACCTTACAACCCTTTCTACAAAACTTGATATTCTTCTGTTTATGATCCAAAAAATAGATAGGTCAAATTTATACTAGTTTTATAAGGATAAAAATGCAACTTTTAATAACAAAACCACTATTACTAGGTCAAAGTCTCTAATCCCAAACTCATGATTTCATGAATGACGCCAAATGCTTCCAACCTTCATGTAACCTTATTCCCCCTATAAATAGAAACTAGACTCCTTTCCCAGGAAAAAAAATCAACTTAAAAATATGTATACTATTAGGTAATAGTGATAGGTCTAAGGTAATCCTAAGCTCTACAAAGTCATGATTATACCTGACAAACCACTATTACTAGTGCAAATTTGTAACTATTGAAGTCACAATTTTGTGTTTGATGTACCAAAAATTAAATATCAAATTAATCCCTTCTTTTTCTTACACATATAATAATATAAATAGATAACAAGCTACCTATAGAAGGGGGTAAGCAAAAATAGGTTACAAAATTACCCTTAATTACTACTTTTGACAAAATCATGACTGTAACCAACAAAGTTGTTATTTCTAGAAAAAAATTGTAACGCTCAAAGTTAGTATTTTGTTGAAAACCAAAATCCTAAAAAAAACTTTAATAATTAGTGGTTAGTCAAAAAAATCACTACTCGATTTACAAAATCATGATTACAATACCATTAATATCAATGTAAAATCACTATTTGCCTGTATATGACAAAAATTTAAAATTTAGCCTCCAATTGATGTCTAATTTTTCCTACAAGCATTAAAATCACTTCCACCAAGTTTATAATGTTATTTAAGGAAGTAAGTCCCACCATAGTCATTAAAATGTGCACTTGAATTTTAGATCTAAGCTATATTACTAATTCTAGTATATGAAACCTAAAACTTAATCACACCAATAAGAATGGATAAAATAGGAAATGAACATAATAATATCATTATTACCATCATCTTACCTCCTTATGACTCCACTCTAGGATTTGTAAATGGATTTTTTGATGCCCAAAATTTGAAATGTTGGATTGCTTGCTAAGTATAAATAATGGCTTCCAAAAGGTTGAATGAGATTGATAGTGATTTTTAGATGAATACAAAAGATCTTTGTGAATGAAATATGGTAGAAATGTGATGGATTTATGAATTTACAAGTTATTTTGGAGGAGGAGAGAGAGATTTGTTAAATAGGCATGGAGGAAGAGATAAATGGCTCAAATTCAAATTTGGACCATTGAAATCAAGGGCTAGGGATTTTCCATAGAATTTTTAATTCCATGGAGATCTCTAGAATTAGATAATTCTATAAAAATGGGGGTATAATGGAGGAGATTTATATAATCCTCCAATTATTTAAATCTCCCATTGGATTTAGGGGTTTAGGAGAGGCTAGAATAGGGTGGTGGTTGGGTAGGTAGATTTTTTTTGTATTTTTAAATTGGCTAGTTGGCTTTGGGAGTAGGTTAGTGGGTAATAGGTTCTATTAGATGTTTAATGAAGGAATTAATTTTTTTTTTTGATTGAGTAATGTTTATAGGATATGGGAATGGGATGGGGGTTATTAGACTATTAGTTAATTTAGCTAAGAAATATGAGTATTAGACTAGATTAGTGGGAATTAGCATAATTAGAATAATTAGCAGGGTGAGCATAATTTAGTACAAACAAATTCATAATCTAAAAATAAGAATAATATTAATTAACTTGCATCTAGGAAAGGCAAAACTCAAAATTTGTATTATTAATAATTGATTTAGTTTTTTTAGCATTGCATGCATTGGAAAATTTATATAAAATAACCAAAAATAAAGGATTGCATTTCTCTATTTCATTTTATTTATAGTCTTTATTACTCTATTTTTTTCAATCATTTATTTATATAAATTAGTTTATCTTACTTTATTTTAGTTAAAACCTTTCAAAAACTCAAAAAATAAAACAAGCAATCAATGCCTTATCCAAACAATCATGAACATTCGAAAACATTATTCCTATAGAACAAGTCCTATCACATACCATATTTTAAAAATTCTATTACTCTTACACATTGAATTACCTTTCCTCTTTGATGACTCTCCCAAAGCATCCTTATCTCCATAGATTAGGCCTTTTCTCTAGAGTTAGAGCCCTAGGTCTTAGCACTAACATTCAATTTGACATTAGCACTAAGCTCAAAATAGAATTTTTCCATTCCAAACATATCCCACACCTCATTATAAAATCTCTCAATGATCTAGAAGAGTAATATCATATCTCTGATCCACCTATCATTTTTATTCCTTGAAGCTAAGGTTATGAATATAATGTCATTCTCACGTAGACACCCTCATCCTCATTTTTATGTTCTCCTAGGATTAGCCTTTTCATATATCATTCACATTGGTGTATAACATTAATAGGGCATAGTTATCCTGATAGAGTCAACCATATCCCACACTTCATTAAAATAGACCATTCTCATTTTGACATTCCCAATATCAATCAAGAGCTTCACCTTCTTATCATTACCAACATCGAGGGACCTTGGAGTTTTGTTTCTACCTAGTTGGATGCTCTCAAAAAGTAATTAATTCCATGGAAATCCTTTGGTACCAACTTTATCATCCTTCACCACCTATAATTCATAGTTATATCCCACCAAATAATCATCCCAATCCCTATTTGTAACCATCATCCATCAATTACATCAACTTTTTTGACTAGGCCCTATGAAGTTGAGTGCAAAGGATAACATGTGATTTATGTGTGCATACAAATTTATTAACACAACATGAAAGAGATTATATTTTTTAATTTTCCTCTTTTTCTTCCCTTATTTCTTTTTTCTTTGTCCTTTTACCTTTTCCATTTTTTTGGGTATCCATATACCCCTTTGAATATGTCTGGTCAAGATATGTTTGATATAGGTATGGATCTTGACACTAATATAAGAATATTTAAACCTCAAGGTGAATCTTCTCTCTTCATCTAAAACACTAATAACCCCATGTAAAACATGGATATGACTTATCAAATCCATCATTTAAACTCCCATACTATATCAAGAGTGGTTATCCATGAAGTGTCAGATCTATAAAAAACTAGTAGAAACTATCTTAAATATAATAATATGACCCTTAACTAGTCTTCACATTAGATTTAGGCCTTATATTATCCCATAAAACATTTATGTGAAAATTACTATAAAATTTAATCACTACATTGAAATAATCCATTATTTTAAGGATGGTTTGAATAGGGTTCAAGTGCCTCAAAATCATCTTGATCCCATCCAAAATATTCCTAAAACTCTTGAGAAAAATAAGAATGCCCCTCGAAGTCATCAAACCCTAATCAAATATCCTCAATACACCAACTAATCTCACTTTAGAATCCAACCAAGGAGGCCATTTATAAAAACACTCATTCATCCTCAAATGAACTCATCTCAACTTTGGTGAGTTATAATCAAGATTTGGAGAACCACCAGGCTTTTCCCAATCAAGCCTATCCTCCTCCTAGTTCCATACTTATGCCAACTTACCAAGTACCCAAATATCATGTTATTCATCTCCTAATCAACCACATCAAAATCTAAAATCTCAGAAACATTATTATACACAAGGTGCCTAACCATATGAAACCTACCCCTCCTCTAGTATACCAAGATCCTATCCAAACTCCATTATAATTCTCTTCTCCCTACCTCCCTCCTAATAATGTGTAAAATAATTATATGCCACCTTACATCCCCTCAACTAACATGGTGATAAACCAACTACCACCTTAATTCCCTCCTATGTATGAAGTAACCAACCAACCATTGTGTTGTACCCAAGATATTCCCATTATTTTTTTAGAATAGGGACCCATCATATATCTAAAAATGGTCTAAAACTATCTTGAAATTCTTCTAAAATAAATTTGTATGTGTTGCACCTAACTTCTCTATTAGGAAAACATATGAACATGTCCTATTTATTTAGAATAACCTATTAGTACCCTTTGAAAGTTATGTATATGCATAGGTTTTTGATGAATGTATAATTTATGAAGTTATAGACCTTGTATAATTTGTTATTCAAAACTTTTATTTGAAATCCTATATTCAAAAAAAATTAGCACTTTGCACCTATATAAACTTTGACATGAAGTTAATCATTTGATTTTTTTAATTTGTATGTCTTGTTCAAGATATTTGTTTGGAGATTTTGTTTTTAGATTGGGATTTCATAAATTTATTCAACATATATTAAGTGGTAAAGTTCAAATTAAAATAAGAAAACAAAGTTATAAACATTTGACATTAATGGCACATGAAATAGAATTAAATGCAAATGATATACCAATTAATTGTGAAAAAATAATATGAACATTGATCACAAACTAACTTTGAGGTCACTTGTTTCCTTGCCAACAAGCCCTAACTACCTACATTTTGATTGAATAGTGCATCCAGAAGAGCCGAGATGCTAAACTATAAACTAAAACTTTGTCAACATAGTCAATTATCAATGGCATCCTCATCCAAGACAATATGAGGATTCCTTCCCCCATATATGTTCTCTATCAAGTATTAAATAGAGTACAAATACATTGTCTTTTACCTAACAGTATTCAATAATGACTACCTCAATTATTTAGATTTGTGGGAAGTGATTCACTAGGTTGATGCACATGCTCACAAGGATAATTTGACTTTATCTCAATGACAATTGATTTTATACCTCCTTCCCTTCAAGTGATAAGGAATACACTTTTCAATATCAAAGACTAAGGTCATGTCATGCATAGACCTCGTATGAGACTTGTTCTTCACTAGTAAAATGACTAGAGGCATATTCTTACACAACTTCGAGCATAATACCATCATAACATTAATCTCTAGGGATTTATTACATAGGTATTTATCTCTCCCTATTTTAGACATTATATATGACTTTCACAGGGTAGTTTTGTGGAAGAATGATAAATAAATTGACAAAACATTGAGCAAGTGGATGGTTCTTGAGGAGACTATCAATCTGAAAGAGAAGTACCCAGTGCCTATGACTAAGTTTAGGATGGGAATCCATATTTGGATGGACCTCTTAAACATTTTATATGGATACCCTAGCATATAAATCCTTCACCTTGAGTGGGTTCCATTTATGAACTTACTCATGACCTTAGACTTGGCATTTGCTCTTGGTGAGGTAATTAGTGCAAAGATATGAGAACATGTATTGCACAAGGATAAGAGACCCTATGGAGGCCATTTATATATGATTTCCTAATTTATATACATTATGTTGGTTATATTTTATGTACACAATGGGTCACTATGGAGCCCAGATCTAGACTTCATTAAAAATTATATATGTGATTTGTATTCCTTCATGCACATATATGATTATACCCAAAACATCACATGTATTATAGAGTATATATATCCCCAGGTGTGGATTTCCATTCATGAGTCCCCATTACCTAGGGTATCCAAAATATTTTTAGACACATTGATGATCAAGGTAAATTATGGGTTATATCCAAACTACACTATTATTATGTTCATTGGCCACAAAGTAGCACCCTTACATCTCCCCAAATATGTACCTAATAAACTATTAGAACATGATATTACCTACCAACTATGGTGTGGGATAGATGAATATATGACAAATAAAAAAAATAAGATATCCTTCTATGGATCTCACCTCATGATTGGGAGAATGTGTTATATAAATCATAAACACTTTTATAAGGCTGCCAGGTATAGGGAATACTCCTTACTGGCCACACTACCACATAGGGATTGAGATCCTCTTGGCTAAGTATAAAATCACATTAAATGCCTTAGTATTCCCTACCAATATGAGTCATATGAACATGACTTTTTATTTTTTAATGACAATGATGATGCGTAGTTGAAAAAGAGGGCACAGATAGTCAAGTTAGCTTAGGAGATCCTAAAAATAATTTAAGGAGAGCCCTCTATCTCAATTAAAAATTCACACACTATAATCCCACCTATATGAGGATGGGATACCTCAAATTTTTAGGTCAACATGTTTTCTCATCCATCAAAAGAGTAATTTCAACCTTCACATACACCCCTTGTGGCATTAAAAGTTGTAAATAAAGAGCTTGGAGTGTTTGATACTTCACATGGGGGAGCACATGATGATCCAATTTATCTTAATTCCTTAGATTTATAAGTACATGCCCTACCAATTTCTACATCAATAAAAGAGACTATTTTTTTGGTTAATTCAATCACATAGGAGGCATCTTCTACAACTAAGAAAGTCACTATTTGTTATAAGAGGAATCCAAGGGCTCACATCCATCCATAAAGTCTAGCTATTGAGACACTATTAATAGAATGACCATCAAGAGAGGTAGTTAGAGGTGAATCTATAGATTAGGAGGAGGAGCTTAAAAGAGTTTAAGTTTTGAGCCTCTAAGACAGCAAGGGAAAAACACTACTACAAGGATAATAATTAGCTGAGGATGCAGCCCCTTCAATTTCCACTATTCCCATTGTGTCTTTTGTTTCCCCTTTGACTATTGGATTATTTGAGTCTATGTCCTTTAATCCTAGTATTCCTCTCCACTTTTTATGCTTAGAGTAGAGGTTATTTCATCAGAGCCTAGTATCCAACCATCTTTTTTTGTACTAAAGGTATAAGATGCTTCCTCTACCCTTGTTTTTTCTATTCCCCTAGTAATTCTTACTCCAATTATGTCTTATGTGCCCTTTCCTCTTATTTCTAGTATGGTTACTTTTACCACTACCAAGTACCCCTAAATACCAAAAGGAATGAAACTAAAAAATATAGGGGAGAGTTAACAAGCCCTCAACTACATGTAGCATCCACTCATTTACGTTTTCTAGTGCCTCCCTTTAGTTCTTGTCAAGACACCACTATGATAACATCTAAGAAGGATAGAAAGAATAAAATAGTGTATACAGTCCACCCACTACTTTAATATGGTAGTTTGGACTAATCTAAGATAAGATGTCCTTCCCTTCTTGAACCATTAATTTAAGAGGCCTTGAAACAATCCTCAGGAGAGTTGTTGGTTGAGACTATAGTTTAAGACACTCAACCAACATACACAACCTAATTGGTCCTCCCAGAATGGGCAATGGATATGAAATCACATGTTTCTCAATGGCCTAATCTTATAATTACAAATTTTCCCATAGTGAGATCCATATTTGACAAATTTATAGGGAGTGTACAAAGGGTAAAGAAGAGGAAAATTAAAGATGAAGATGGAAGGGGGGTGATTTTGGAAGGAAAACTAGAATTATTCACCTTGTCTAAGAGAAAGAATATAAAATTGGTGCAGTCCCCCTACATTAAGGATTTTAAATCCTATTTTGAAACCTATAAGGATGCTCTGGTCAAGATTTATGAGGGAACCAAAATAGCTAGGAAATAACTTAATCAAGAGTTAGATTAAGTAAGGGAACAATAGAAAATAGTACATGTTCCCATACAAATAGAAATAGATGTGCATGATGTAGCATCAAGATTGTATAATATTATGGAGTCCTTACTATAATGAAGGATGAGTTATCACCTCAAATGATTAAAACTACCAATTTACTTAATTTTTTGAAGCAAGATGAGAATAAAATTAAGATTATAATTATTTATATAACTAATAAGTCATATGGCCACCTCAATTTGATGGCACCATTGGAGGATTTAAATGCCCTCAACTTGGTACTCATTAGGACACAAGAAACCAAAGAGTGGGTTATTGTGGCTGAGGAAATAATGCCCAAATAAGCAAATCATAAGAGCCTTATTTTTTATATTCTATAGGAATTAAATCTCTCACAATAAAGGGACTCCATAGGCAAGCTTATAAGCAAATATAATTTTAACCAACTTTTTCAACAGGCCTCAACTAGCTTCAAGTAGAACTTATAGGGATTAACATTGGAAAATTTTGTAGCTGAGTTGAGTTTTATAAGTAAAAATGTCATTTAAGTAGAAATATTTAGGATTAACTTTATAAATACTAAATTTAAACATGCATGGTTGATGGAACAAGTGAAAAGGGTCCACAGACCCCATTATTGAACATGGATATTATTAGAAACCAGTATGATGTTAGAAAAAATTATTTTAATGAGTTGTAAGCTAAGAATAAAGCTAACACCTCAACTTCTAGTTTAACTTAAGATACAAATTCAATGCCTCCAATAATAATCAATGCCTGCAATCACCTAGCAAGCCTAAGTTAGAGGCTAATTTTATATGTAGTCATGTAAATAGGACTAATATTTATAATTGTATATTACTTACACTTGGTAAATAAATGAATAAGTTTTATTGAACTATTTTAAATCATGCACATGTTGCATTTAATTATATAGGATAAATTATTTTTGACATAGTTGTAGCTAACTATAAGTATACACACATGCAATTTTGATACTAAAATTAGATTAAAGTTCTAATTACTTAATGTAACTATGAGTTTACATGGACTTAGAGGATGAGGAAACCCCTCCCCAAGTCTATATATTCATGCAATCATGAGATTCCAAAAGGTTAGAATTTTTATCAATATAGAAAGAAATTAGTCTAATTGTGATGTAATTATGCTGATATACTTTCCTTCCATCTCTATGTAATTAAGATTTTGTTTTCTTGGTTGTATTAATTTAGTAGTTTGAAGTGTGAAAAAGATACAAATAATTCCTTTTGTTATCATTGATGTATGCTAGTTCTGGATGTGTAAAATATATTGAAAATTTAGTAAATATCATTGATTTTAATAAAATTGGTTGACTGTGTTAAAATTCTAAAGTGTGTAGGAGTGTTTACATTAGTATAGTATTCTACGTGTGTGTCACATCTGCCCTAAATATATTTCTAGTCTGAGTTGTAACCTCATAACTAGGGGTGTTTAATAAAAAATCTACAAGCACAAACCTTTAGTTGAGACTATTGAGTTTCCTATACCATTTCCCCCAGACTACCAAACTATGTTTGTCTATAATTGTACAACATCTACAAACATCAGGCATTAGTTTTGGAAACACTTGTCCACAAAAGAAACAACCCAAGAAGTGACCCTTTGAGGCCATAAAACTTTCTTTTTTTCTCTACCCTTCCTTCATTTTGAAGTTTATTTAATTAATATCTATCCACTCTAGAATATATTCCATCCATCCATCCAACTCACTTAGGTTTTGATTTCTTTACTATGATTCATTTATCTACAAGTAAACTCATTTAACAACTTGTATGCTCATCCTGATATTCCACCACAAGGTTGTTTAACCCATAACTATAACTCATGCCCTAGAATGGAATTTACCTCCATTGAGCTCCTAAAATGTCAAAGAATACCTTATTAAATATGGGGATGTGTACAAGACCCACACCAATAGGAAAAATTTGGATCTCTAAGGAGTGTCTCTTGTGTGATTTTTGTAGTTAAAGGTTATCCCCTATGTTTGAGTTTCACTAGAGACACCCAAGAGAGTTACCAGGTTTAGGGCCCAAACTAGTATTTTGGTTTCCCCTTTGTTAGCACATCAAAGGCCTAGATCTATACTAGTTATTCCCAATAGACCTCAGGATAGGACACCTTCTCCCATAATATAAATCCATCCCATCAATAATCGCATGACCCAAAAACCTTGGTTAGTTAGATTTTCCATTTTTATCCCAAGAAATATGCATAATTTACCAAGGAATATAGAGAAGTATCTACCTTATTTTTCTCCTTCAAGAGGAATAAATGTAGAGGACCACATCAAGTATTTCAAGGCTACTTTGAGGTTAATGAATGTTGATAAAGATTTTGCATGCAATATTTTCCCATTTACCTTTTAGGATACTACCTATGATTGGTTCCTTAACCTTCAATGGAACTCAAATAATTATTGTAATATATGTTAGAGAACTTTTCTTACCCAATTTGGATAAGTTACTAGCCCTATCCAGGTGTATCAATATTTCCCCAGTATGAAGAGGGAGCCTAATGAGCTAAATTAGGCCTTCAATGCAAGGTTTCAAAATATGTACACTTGGCTTAACCCAATGTATAAACCATATGGAGTGTTAATGTTGGAGATGTATAAAAATGCCTTGGATCTAATCACTACGTTGTTCTTATAAAGAAATTTTGTTTTCACCACTCTGGCCTTAACATATGAAGAAGATATCAATATTTAGAGGCAGCTGAATATTAAAATACTAGGCACTCCTAATTTTAATGGTAGTTTCCTAGCCCTAAATCTAGTGCCTCATGTTAATCAAAATGTTCTTACTTTCACCTAGAATCAATTATATGCACTGCCTCCTCTAATACAGTAAATGCACAATCAAAATTATGGCTATATGAATAGTTAGGTACCTATGAATAGTCATCATCATAACCAATATTTTATTATGTTTAACACTATAGCTGTATAGGGCACTAATTCTACCAAAGTAAAACCAGATTCTATCCAAATAATATTCTACAAGTTGAGAAATGACTTCTTATATATGTAGAATAAGATGGAAAATGTTGATGGATATAATATAAAAAAATTATGGCTTTAAGATATATAACAAACCTTTTAATCAGTCTACAAATAACATAGAACAATAGTAGCCTAACAAGTTACCAAAAATAAACATAATAGAAATACAACTACCTAATTAGTATAGAGTCCATAATGCATTACAACATGGTGAAATTTAATGTGTGGAATTTTGTTTAGCATTTGAGATCTTCCAAAGGGAGATGGTAATGCAAGATTTGATGAAAAACCCACCATATTTCCACCTAGAAGTTGGTTCCTCAAATACTTCCATGGTATTTGAAACACACAAGTCCTCCTTCCTAGGTGAAGATGATAATAAACCAGAGGACAACTTTGATGAAGTATATGGCTTTTAGTAGTATCAAAAGGGCAATTACAATCTAAGTAACAATCATCCCTTTACAATGTCCACTCCTCCAAACAATACCATTATTCCACCAAATCCAAGGGGTGACAACAATCCACCTCCCCCAAAAGGGAATGAATAACCCTAAAATAAAGAAGAGCAAATAAAAGGATGGTATAACATTTTTAAAGACATGAAGAAGATTAAATCCAACATCACTCTTCATGAATTGGCTTAGATCACTAAATAAAAAGAGCTCCTATGGAGGTCCATTATAGGGAAGTCAACTACAAAAAATATAAAGGATGCTCACACCAATGTCATATATAAGAGCAAACCAAAGTTCCTCCGTTCGTATTGACTATAAGAGAATTTAAATAAAATTCATGACAATTTAGTTGATTTTGGAGTGACATCCATAGTGATGCCAAATTTCGTTTGCCAAAATCTTGTGTTGACTCAAACCCCATCAAAGAGGACAGTTTCATAACTAGATAGTATAGTGGTTCCTGTATTAGTATAATTGAATGATGTAATCATTTAAGTAACATATAATTCATGATTATATATAATAATTGACATAATTGTATTGGATAACCTAAAAGGATACAAACTCCTCCTCTGTGGAGACTGGTCCAAGACATTGAATGGGTATGTAGCAATAGACTTCTCTCATTTTTACTTAACATGGAGAGGTGTTACAAACTAGATTCATATTGATTGAGAGCCAAGAACAAAGCACCCTATTACTGAATACAATAAAAGTAATGAAAAAATAAGTTATAAATATCCTAACCTTTAGATTTATACCTTCACCACAAAGCATGACATGCATGAACCAGAATTCTAGGGACCTTCCCAGCTATGGACTCTACACTTTGATTATGCAAGATCTAAGTAAGGATCAAGAATTAGCATTGAATTGATCGATCCACAAGGCAATAAATACTTGTCATCATATATATTATAATTCCCTTTCACCAACAATAGAGCATAATATAAGGCACTAATTTTGGGATTGCATTTTTCTCTAAAAAATAATGTCAAACAACTACTAATCTATTGAGAATTAGAATTGGTAGTCAATCAGATTAAGAATAAATACTAGTGAAATATATCATACCTAAAGAGGTACAAACACAAATCTTGTGATTTAATTAAGTCCTTTGAGGCCTTTAATATAGTTATTTTTCCTAGCTAATAGAATCAATTTGCTAATTCATTAGTTGATTTAGCTACCAACTTGGCACCTCTACAAGAATCTAAGGTACATAGATTCTCAATTGAGCTAGTACCTTATCCATCTATTACTAATAACATGTAAAATTTCCAAGTTTTTGATGATGACTAGTAGATCATCTATTTTTTTACTAATTCAAGGTAATTTGAGTCTCAAATAATTGATGAAAAGGATATTAGTTACTTATGCTAAGAGGAATTGTGGGAAGAAAGAGTCATTTAGCTAAGGAAAAACCACCTTCCTCTAGGAATGTTTTCCTTAGAAAGGATATTTTATCTAGATCCTCAATTACAAAACTAAAGGTAGCTAAAAGTAAATGAATCTAAATTCAAAAAAGAGAATTTAGGAGATGAATATGATCCATGCTATGTTAACATTGGCCTTAGTTACACTCTAAAAGAAAGTCAAAGGGTGAAGAATCTACTCACCTAATACAAATATGTGATTACATGGGCGTATGAAGACTTGACTATTTTCAACCCAAGGGTCATCACCCATAAATTCTTATTAAATTTAGACCATAAACTATTTATGTAAAGATAGAGGCTGATGAATCCAATCCTGGAGCCTCTTATTCAAAAAGAAGTGGAAAATTTATTGATTGAAAAATAGTTTTCCCTATCATAAATTCTACTTGGGTGGCTAATTTAGTTCCAATCAAAAATAAAATGGAGAAATTAGGCTTTGTGTTGATTTCATAAACTTGAATAAATCATCTAAAAAATACAATTATCCTTTTCCTTCCTTAGATGAGGTCATCGAGATAGTGAGTGGTTCAAGAATGATATCCTCCTTGGATGGATTTTTAGGATATATCTAGGTTTTGGTTAAGCTAAAAGATAGAATGAAGACTGCATTAAACATGAAGTGGGGTACTTATGTATATTAAAAGATGAAATTTGTCCCAATTAACATAGATTCCACCTTTTATGGAACTATGGATCATGAATTCCAAGGGATAATAGGTAAATATATAATCATCTACATGGATGACCTCGTAGTTTTCTTAAAATCTAGGACTGATCACATGGGTCACCTATAGTCAATATTTTAAAGATGCAAAAGGTTTGGCATCTCATTAAACCCTAAGAAGAACATATTTGGTGTCATTTGAGGTAAGATCTTGGGTCACATCATCACTAAAGATGAAATTATAATTGATCCAAATAAAATTCAAGGGATATCAAAAATTGCATTCTAAAATATTAAGAAGGAGCTCATATCTTTCTTTGGGAAGATAAATTTCATGAGAAAGTTTATATTAGGCTTTGAAAAAATTGTTAGACCTCTAAATGTAATGCCCAAGAAAGATACTAAATTGGAATGGATAACATAGGCCCAAAAGTCCTTTCAAGACATTAAATATGTAATATCTCAGGCCCCTATACTAATAAGTCTAGACTTCACTAAATATTTCTTGTATGCATTTACTTTATAACATACCATTGCTACCATGATCACCTAGAATAATGATGAAAGTTATAACCCTATTGAATTCATGAGCACAAACTTAAAGGAGTTATAACATAGGTATTTTATGATAGAAAAGAAAATCTTTGCCCTTGTCAAAGTGGTAAAGAAATTTTGACATTACATCCTAAGGAACAAGACCATATCCATTATGTTGGATCCTATTGTCAAGCTCACATTAGGGCAAAAAAAATTGGAATAAAGTAGATGTAAATGGATGGTAAAATGTAGGAGTTTGACATAGAAATAAAGCCTACCAAGATTATTATAGATCAAGTCATCATTCAACTCATGATTGAGCCTGACCTGTTCATCACCATTAAAGAAGTTTGTGAAAACCAAATATCTAAAGGAGATTGGTATAATAACATTATTCAATACTTACTCATAGGTTATTACTCCCCAAAACTCAAAAAATAATATAGGAGAGCTTTGAGACTTAAAATGGCTCACTATATGATTAGAAAAAGGATTCTCTATAGAAGGAATTATGAATGCATCTACCTAAGGTGCATATCAAAAGAAGAAGCTCAAGAAATTATGGAAAATTTACACTATAATATAGGAAGTGGCCATCGCTCTAGAAACACCATGGCTTGTAAAATCCTCAGAATGGGTTATTACTAGCCAACAGTCTTCAAATATGCACATATTGATGTAAGAACATGCCATGAATGTCAAGTCTTATAAAAAAGAGAGGTACACATAATAATGCATTTATAGCCTATTATTAAAGGAATATCATTCACTCAATGGGGCTTGTAATTAATTGGGGTTATTAACCCTAATTCTTTAGTTGGCCATAATTTTTTGCTCACTACTATATACTATTGGACATGATGGACTAAAGTAGTAGCTACAAAGCAATCAAGATCACAAGATGTAATTAGCTTTCTAGAGGAAAATATCACAACTAGATGTAGTACCTTCATTTATCTAGTTTATGAAAATGGACCATTATTCCAATCAGATGAATTCACAAAATTATCCCACAATAATCAAATCATCATCCAACCATTACCCATAATGAAATAGGTTGGTAGAACCAACAAACAAGAACCTAATTGATACCATTAAAAATTCAGCAGTAGACAAACCTATATATTGGCACAACCTAATATAGTATGCACTATGGGATAATCAAACAAGATAAAAGTATACCCTCAAGACTTTACCCTACTTTTTTCTATATGGATGAGAGCCAATTTTCCCAATCATGCTTAAATTTCCAACATATCAATTTATGCAAGAATACATGGAACCAAGTGAGAATGTGGATTCTTGATTACTCGATATAATAGAGAAGAAAGACTCAAGTATTGAAGCCTTACATAATTTTAGTAAACATCATGACATAGTCAAAATATAGTTTGATAAAAGAGAAAAATTCAAAGCATTCTAAATATCTAAACTATTGATTCTATGGGATAAATCCCATGTAAAGAAAAGACAACAAGATAAATTTACCCCATTATGGATTGGACCTTATCATATTTCATAGATCCTAGGTAATAATGCTTTATGTTTAAGGGACCTCCAAGGCAATGAGATGGCATATCTATTCAATGGATAGTTTTTGAAACATTACTTCATGGTTGTACCATTTGAAGATGTCTCTAAGTAACAATAGTGGTTGTGGTAAGAGTAAGAGTAGAATAGATTTATTGATTTTATAGAATAGATTTACCACTTTCATATTTAGATTCCCTGCTTCCTAGGTTAACATTACTTATTTTCATAATTTAGTTCCCCATTTTATATATTATATATTTTCTTTATTCTATGGCAATATAATTGACTTCCCCTAGTATGCTCAAGAAAGTATCCAACCCATTGGACTTCCTATAGCATGTTCATAAACTAAAATATTAGCCTATGGTAAAGCACACAAAAAAAATGTACATAAATTTATTTACTTGTAGGATTTATACCCTTGTGTTTAATATCTTTATATTTTAGGTATGCAATAAGTAAATTGATCAAGACTAGGCTACCACTGAATGCTTCAATCAGGCATATAAAGGTTGCTCTCATTACTGCATACAAATGTAGAAAATTTTCTCATTTTCTCTAGATCAAATGTATCTCTCATGTTAATACTTGTTTAAGTAAATAGCAATTGATATGGATGTAGTTGGCAGGGACAATCTGGTAGAAGAATTATGTTTGCATATATACTAGCTCAATGTGGTTTTTTCTCTCCCTCTTCCATAAATATTCTACAAAAAATATAGAAAAATAAGGATCAATGCATCATAAAAAGAGAAATACATTAAACCTATAGAAAAAATAAAGGTGATCAAAGGCTTAAATGATGAAATAATATCAATGTATCATACATCATGCAAGCATATAAGAGGAAAGAGAAAGAACCAAAGGTACCTCTGTCAGGGCTATAAATGCCTATCTGACAGTAGAGCAATGCTAGAGTTTACCCAAATTTTAAATATGTTTACTTAGAAACTATAATTAAACCTATATTTATCCTAAGTCTCTAATAAAATCCTCATGAGGGTAAAATTAAATAACTTCTTCACATACAGATCCAAGATATGAGTAAGGAAAGTATGTTGTATATGTTTGATAGGAGTCTCTTTTATGTGTCTAATTTAATTATAATTTTATGATGTGGTTCATGTTTGATATATATTTTTTAACCAAAGGTTATGGGTTCTCAAATACTTGAAAGTATTTCCCTTGTAAATCACCATTTGTTGTACCCAACATATACCCATTCTTTTTATATAATAGGGACCCATTGTATATCTAAAAAGGGTTTAAGCCTTTCTTGAAAGCCTTCTAAAATAAATATTTATGTGTTACACCTAACTTCACTATTTGGAAAACATATGAACATGTCCTATTTATTCAAACTAACCTATTAGTACCATTTGAAAGTAATGTATATGCATAGATTATTAGTAAATTTACAAAATTTGGTCTTCAAAACTTTTGTTTGGAATCCTATCTTTAGCAATTTTTAGCATTTTTCAACTATATAAACCTTGGCACAAATCTACTCTTTAGATTTTTTTTGTTCACAGATCTTATTTGGGGAATTTTTTCATAGCTTATATTTGCATGTTGGGCCTTCACAAATTTATTCACCATATATTAAGGTTTTCACTAGTTTGCTCTTTGGGACCCAAGTTTTTGGAAGTGTTTCAATTTATCATATTGGTATTCATAAAAAAAAATTGGAAAAATTATTCGAAGAAATTAGTCTTTGATGAAATTGTTTGGAATAATTGTTTGGAAAAATTGGTCTTTGGTGAAATTGTTCGAATAAATTGATCTTCATCAAAATTGTTTAGAACTTTTATTTTTAGCTCATTTTGGCCTTCAACAAAAGTTTTCGAGACTTTTGTTTGGGAGATTCATTTGGGTTGAAAATACTATTTTAACATAATATATTAACTCTTGACTATCGATAACCCCCATGTTATGGTAAATCAAAGTGAAAGAATCAATAAAATGATAGTTGTCAAAAAATAATGATGTGGCACTCATTTTAAGCATCGATAGTGCCTACATGACATACCCACCAAATGAAGTGGCAAAGTTTGAATTGAACAAATAAATCAAAGTTATATATATTAGACATTAATTTTGCATGAATTAGTATTGAATACCAAAGCTATTATTGACTACTTTCTACTCTCAAGCCTAGAAAGGAGTCAACCTATCTTGATAACTCAAAACTCACCTTGTGGTCACCCTTCTTATACCTCTTGAAATGTTAGGATAGTATAAAAAGAGAACACGGGTTATCTTGTCTAGGTAGTAGTTTCAAGTGTCTTGTCATGTCAAGAAACACCATGGTAGCCATCTAATCACCCTATTGATCTTGTGTCAAGTGCTTCCCTTGATTTTAGAAATGTGTAAAGATCCATAATAGGCCTTGGGGTGGTCTTAATGGTCCAAATTTACCCATAATGGAGATGATTAAATGTGGCATCTTATAACTCATCATGAATCCATCCATTATGTTGAATACCTATAAGGTATGACTTGATCATAAGTATTAAATATGTTAAAAAGATAGATGGTAAGCTAATTTAGGTCCTTAGCATGTTCTAAGGTATTTTAATAAGTATTGAAGTAACTTCCATTTGAATCCTTCTCTTAAAGCCATATATATTGTCTTAAAGGGGTGTTTGACCTTAAAGTGATGCTAGTTTGACCTAAAAATATAACTAAGACCACAATTTACACCTTCAAGGGCTTCTATGACCATCATATTTCCATAATCAAATGGTCTTAGATGTAAATGGTGTCTTCTCATAAGTCAAAAACCTTTGTTTTCCACTAAATGGGCCCCACTCCTATGAAAAAATTTCCTTCTAGCTTCTCTAACCATACCATATGTTTTTAAATATAGTCTAACCCTTATTTTCCCTCCTCCTACCTACCAATTATGATTCATAGTCTGAAAACATGAGAAAATGCAAGAATCTAATGTTTTGCAAGAGTTCTCAAATGAGTATAGATCCATATAGTATGGATATGTTTAGATGGAGTCATGGATGTATAGAGGGAGTTCAACATAGGCATTAGGTAAGATAATCCAAGTATTTGAGAACCAAAAGAGCCCAAAACTAGTCCATTCTCCCACCAACCTCTTTGGCAATGATGGATAACACTTAAAGTTTGTGCTTAGTCTATATAGGAGAGAGAAGGTGAGGGTCCAAGATCTTGTCCAAAGGAGGGGGGTCTAATGGCCTTCAAATCCTAGGCATTGGTTCCAAGATTTTTTCCCTATTATTTATGAAAAAACATTAAGAATTTAAGTAGTCTAGGTTGCCTTCCTCATATGCATAGTGTCAAATAAGGGAATGGTTTCAATGCATTGTTGGCCTATTTGATGAAGCTAATGGTTGTTCATGTCTTATCTAGTCCTTCAATATCCTACCATGTAATCCTCCACCCCTGGTTCACATGTGTGAGCCAATTGAAGAAAGAAACACCCATGCTACCACTATTTATAGACTATAATCAAGGTTTCATTAATGAAAAAGGATATTTATTGCACATGTTTGATAATGAACACTGGTTTAAGGTTTATTGATGGATCCTTGAATTTTTTCATGTCTTATTACATCTTTATTATAATTAAAATGGGCATATGGACCTCAACTATCACAAGATCTCACCTCCAAATGAGATTGCCTGCATACTAAGCTTTATTACAAATGAGAACCAATTATCCCATAAAGGTAGTTGTTAGAAGTCATCAAGACACATTAGAGAGGTAGTATGGGTGTTAGAGTCAAGTAGAATAACCCCCTTCTCATGAGAACCAAACTCCATTATGGCTCCATAGTCAAAAAACTATCATCTATCCCTCTAAGGCCTCCATAGTCTTGATTATCAAAAGTTAAGGTTGTTTAGCAGAATTTGAAGTATTAAAAGAGTCTTAGGTTTCCATTTCTCACTACATATTCCTGATTGATGAAATTAAAGTGTTTTTATCTATTAATTATGTGAGTAGGGTTTCATAGGTTCTTTGTATTCCATCTTGATTATGGGTCAATAATCCTTTTGACATCTCTTAAATAAATTTTGCCATTTAATGCTCTTATCAAGCATATCACCTCCTAATGGGCTCTGAGTTCCAAGATAAAGCTCCATAAAGCCTTTTGACTACCATTTATAAGTTTTAACCCTTATACCTATGCTTAAGGATTGAGTTCAAGACCAAATATTTTTAGAATCATGAGAATACATTAAAACTATATGAAAAGGGTAAATCCAGGTGTAAGTACTATTGACAATCATGATGGCCACCTATAGTAACACAACTCAAAACTATCCCTTAAGGGTTTCTAATACCATCATAGGCAACTAAGTCTCAAGATACAAATAAGGGCCATAGGTTGTAGATATGACCATTTTAAAGGGATATGTTTTGGATTCAAGGAAAGTCACTAGAGTTTTAAACATGATATTGGAGACCTCTTGTTGCTCAATTCATCTAATGGTCAAGCTCTATTGATAGTCACACTAAAACCTCACCAAGCTCATAATTGTAGGTAGTCTACCATCAATCTTGATTGTAAGGTGCCATGGGAACATGAAGGATAAGTATATAAATAAAATAAAAACATATATATCATATTACCAAGGGTAAAGAAACCTACAAGAGTACACAAATGATCTAAGTTAGACACGTATAGTAAGCTAAGGTTACCTAATTAGTGAGGGTGAAAATTTGATGAGAATGGAAATGTCAATAAACATGTAGAGGATAAATTCAATATGATGATGACATCCATACTCTTCAAGAGATCACATGATGGTGTGATCAAGTCAGTGATTTTATGGTCTGGGTTGTAGACCCAAGACATGCAGGTTGTGATGCAACTGTGTAGACAAGTGTTGTTAATAGAGTTAGGGAGGAAAATCCTTAATACTATTGTCAAAACTTGAAATATGTTACTTGATCCCTGAATTCATCACTACAAAAGGCTAAGATATATTTCTCAAGTTATCACCACTAACTATTACAAACATATGTACTAGATAGTTATACTTAAGGCAAGCTTAAGAGAGAGAAGGGTTGACATGATGGTCTAGTTATATAAAGACAAGTGTATAAGTTAAAAACTATATTGAAGAGGATGATATAAAAATATTGAGGTTAAAAATACACCTAAAGGTGATTGGAGGTTATAAATATTGATCTAAGCTATAAGGCCTAAAGCCTTCCTTAGGTTTCAAGACCCCACCTCCACCTCTATAGCAAATCCAAAACCCCAAAATAGACTCAAAAGACATGATAGGGTGTATGATGTTACTATGGGTCTTGAAGAAGGTGTCTAAATTAAGGGAAAGTAAATAAATGGTAAAATTCAATCTCAACACCTTCTCAATCTCTATTGCCTTAAGCAACATGTGATTTTCCATTTTCAACACTCATATCTTTCATGATAAAAATAATGAGACATAATTATCTTAGTGGAATTTGGGCACCCCTATGCACTCAATATCCATTAAGGAGAGAGTGGGATTTAGGGGCCCAACTCTATAAATAAACCTTAACACTTTAACCTACACAAATTGCCTAATAAGGAGCTCAAAGCACAACACCTTTCATTCATATCTTATCATATAGTCTGCATGGTACCTAAGGATATTTAATATATTTGAAAGGGTCTATTGGATAGATGTTCATGGAAATAAGTTTTAGTTTGGAGTTTCATACTATATGAACCATTGTTAAGATGGTGGACCTGTAAAACCATCTCTTAACCTTGACCATGACCTAATGAGTGATTTACACCATTAAACACCTCCAAATGGAAAGTTTAGGCTATGAAATAGTCCTAATGGTCTTCCCATGTCACCTAATCATCCAAATGGTCTACTAATTGGCACGTTCAAGTTATGTGTTATATGAATCATATCTAAAATAACTACTCCAATCCTGCATACAACAGAACAAATGAATTTTGCATATCCTATGTGTTTTTTAGAAGGGAAAGGGACCAAGAGGTCTCAAATAAGCACATAATAGCCACCTAAAAGGGCCTCATGCCTAATATCCACTTATAAACCTACCTAGGTGCCTAGGTGGATGATTATATACACACAAAGAGAAGGTAAGTGGCTTAATCAATCTATTATAAGTGATCTAATGACCCTAAGGGGTGAATTTAATCTCAATAATGGTGTCCAAGTGCCTCATAGTTCTATTTTGGGGTAAAAATGTAGCAACTCTACTTTTAGGCCTATTGTCTTATCATCTTCCTCAAGTCAATGCCACTTAAATTCTAAAATATAGGATAAAAGGATATTATATATCACCTTATGCCACCATGGACATGTTTATCCTATTTCTTCATGTGTGTGAGCCACTTTGGTTTATAGTGGAGAGGTCACGGTTGGTCATTTTGGTCTGAAAATGACTTGTGAGTGCTCAAAATGCACATTTCTCATCTGAGGAGAAACTTGATGAGCTCATAATTGTAATAAATAGTTTCATGGGGAGATAAAAACTTTGGGAGACTTGAAACATTATCCATAAGAGATTTGTGGCATTGGTTCATAGTCTGAGGTCCTAACCTTTATAAACTATTGATAAGAGTCCAAAATCCCCTTAAACCTCCCTAAAACCCTAATAAGGACCTGATTGATAAAATATTAGATAAAATTAATCCAAATTCATAAGTATGTCATGATAAAAACTTGGATCCTATAGTATATTCTCATGAAATCCCATCCATAGGGTTTATATGTATTGTTGTATGAACCCCCTAAAAAACTATAGTTTTACAAGGTTTTAAGTAGAATCCAAGGTGAAGAACTCAATCAAGGGTTTAAAATAATTGTAGGAGGTACTATGAGACATTTTTAACCTTATTAAATCATGTAATAATTTCAATTCTTCTTGAAAATGTTCATACAAGTTTGTGTCAAACAAGCAGTCTAAATGTGCTAAAGGGAGATGACCTAGTCATCTAAGTGAGGTAAGATTGTAGGTGTGAGATACTTGGAAAGCCTAAGTATTTATATTTTAGGTTGTTTCATATGTGAAATAAGTTAACTCAATAATATTTAAGTTTTTATGCAATATTCATAGCCATCCAAATAGGGAATAAGTCAAGAGACTAGGATACTTGTCTATAAATCTACTTAATCAATAAAAGAGAGATGTTCATGAGCATAGAAGGCTGATATGGAGTTAATGAATGATCCTTAAACTCCTTTAAATTTACCTTTAGGTTATTAGTCTCAATATTCATGGCCATTATGGGGGATTTAGGTAGTTTCTTAAACATAGTCAACATGCAAGAAAGAAGTGACTATTAAATGCTTCATGGAGGAGGCCTAATTAAGTCATTTCAATTATTTTTAAATTTTATAAGGAGAGGTAATTAACCTCAAATTGAATTAATATTCTCTTCATGGGTCAAATTTATCTAAAAATAGACTCCGACTCCCAAAATATGCTCATTGAATAAACTAATCAACCTAGGCAATGCATGGGAGAGTGTGGAGGATACTTGTAACTACCAATTAAAGGGGTGATGGTCATTCATGACCTATTCATGTTATTCCCATGACACATTATCTATAATTTTTGTTAATTCTTCTATATATTCAATCCTTAAGGTCATTTTAACTATCCATTGGTTGGTTGTAATGAAACTCTACCAAATTGTATATTGAGAACCTCTCTAAATCAATAAAAGAAAGACTATTTACATGTTTATTTGTTAGCATTAATGTGTTACATTTTGTTGATTTTCATAAATTTTGATGCTTATCCTCCTTCCCAGGTCCTTTATTTCACCTATTTCTTATAATTCCATCCTAAATAGGTCATGTTATGTGTTAGAGTGTTGGTAACTATGTTGAAGAGTAAGCTAGTTGATAGTGCCTCAAGCAAACCTCTTCTCCATTACCTTAAGATTGTAGGAATCCACCATAGCCTTCACATGAAATACTTATGTTTAAGGGTTCATTAGGAATCTTTTTTTAGTCATAGTTATTTACTTGATCCATAAAGTATTGATTGAAGATAATTTAGGATGGATAGATTAATATTAGTGCATCAGCCTAATAAACAAGGTCAAGGGCAAATCACTCAAGCAAGGCCCTATAACACGTATAACCATAACTCTACTAGCATTTCGAAATAAATATTTTCAAAGTAAAATAAATATTCTAAAGAGGTTTAATGTCCTGATAAATGGGGTTAGTCACATTATATGTCAATAGATACAAGTGGTGATGTTTTCTAAACCTCTTTCATACATCAGAATCAATATCCTCTAACACATGAAAGTCAGCCTCATACACAACACAAGGAAGGTCATCCTTTGCAACATGGAGACAATCCCTCCATGATTCAAGATTAGATACCAAATTTATAAGGGATAAGTGGAAGTAAATCACCATCTAATACTACTTTTGTTAATTTCTAAGAAGGAGAACATTCCTTTGAACAAGTGGTAGCCAATCAAGGTGGAAATGTAGCCAAGTTAGATAGTCTAGTTGAAACCCATTTAAGGTATAAAATAAGGTTAATTTGTGGTGACATAGAAGTTAGAGGAGCATTCCCTCCAACATCTCAAATACCTCAAATGGATACTGGTCAAGATGTAGCTCCTAAGGCATCATCAACTCAGTAAGTTCAATATGGGAGAGGGTAGAATCATATGGATCTATTCATACCTCAATTCACATAAAATCCAAGTGGTTTTATTTCTCCCAAGTTGTATTCTAAGGCTTAAACCTCTCACATTATTATTTTGGATGAGATGAATAAGGCCCATGCTACTATCCCTATGTGGGACACCTTGCTCATTCTAGGGCAAAAATATCTCCTCTAATAAGAGATTTATAAATTCCATGTCTTGGAAAATTATGCAAAAAGGTGGGTGAAGTCCTAATCAATTCTAATCAACCTTATGAGTCCCAAGCACCCAAGTTAATCAATCCCCCTCCTTTCTATCTCTTTATTATCATAAGTGATTCCCTAGTACATAACTACATGACAGATAGTGGGGTCAACACTTATATCTTACCAAAGTTTATAGAGGATAAATTTATATTTAAGAACACAAAAATAACACAATTATCATAATAATTCTTTCTCTGAGAAGAGATGTTTTATTTCTCATAATATTACAAATACAAACATATGTTTATCTCTGGGAAGAGATGTCTGATCCCCTTCTCAGGATGCATCTTTATTTATACATATTTTTAAGGTAGGATGAGGATGTATAATTTCACCAATATCAATGGATATGAAGTGGTTCAACTTCCATGATTTACAACAACATAGAATTTGAGAAATTACTATTTTTAGAAACTTTCTATTTTTAGACAACACTATTAAAATTGAAATTTTGATCACTTCTATTGGGTTTTAGAGGGTCAAAAACCACCAATAATATATATTTTCAATCTCATATTTTTATATTTTTTATTATATTTCAAATGGTTTTAACGGGGATTCAAATGGAGCTATAGTTCAAAAGTTATGGCTCCCAAAAGTTCTGCCATGAATCAGGGTAGAACCGTCAACCGAATTACCACCTGAAGTGTTGCCTAGATCATAAATTAGGGTTAAAGTATGAATCTACTAATAAATTAGTATTAAAATTATATGGTTCTCCTACTAATACTTTTTGTGTCCTTAAATATCTAAAAATCATCTTATTTGTTTGTCCCAATTGTATTATATCCAAAGATATGGAGGTAGTTGACCTACTTCCCTACTTTACCTTATGTTTTCCTAAGGATTTCACTATTGAGATAAGGGGTTATCTCTATTATGACTGGTATTATATGTTTTTAATAACTAATTATGGTAAAAAGGTCACAATAAGGTCTAAACCTATCTCTAGATTCCATTTTGAACCCTATATGCCTACCTTGTCTAATGTCAATTGCACTATCATAGATAAGGATGAACATCCTAATGACCAAGATCCCATTGAAACACTTGAATTCATATTTTATTTTCTCCTTGATGAATATGCAGCATAAAAATAAGGATATGATCCATACAAAATCATTGAAGATGTAATTTTTGGTGTGTATTATATGCATGAAGGAGCTGTCATACCAAGTCTCACTAGCCCAAGCCAAGATCATGGAGTATGGACTATGTTCTTTGATGGCTCTAGATTCAATAATGGAAGTGGGTAAGGTGCCATTATTGTCTCTCCTTCCAAGTGAAGGTACTTTTCTACCCTAAGGTTTTAATTTAGTTTCATTTCTAACACATCATAGTATGAAGCCCTCATCCATGGCCTGCAATGGGCAAGAAAGAGAGGCATCAAACTCCTAAAAGCCATGGGAGGCATTGAATTTTTAGTGAATCAAGTGAGAGGCCAAATTGTAGTCAATAATCCACTCTTGAAGGCATAAAAACATAGGTTTTTGGACCTCTTGGAGGACTTTGAGGCCTTTGATATTTACTTCATTCCTAGAAAGGGCAATCAACATGCAGATCGATTAGCATCCATAGGATCATAGTATTACATACCAATTGGGGTCAAATACATCAAAGATTAGTCTTAAATAAATGTGGTATTTAGAAATTTAGTCACTAAAAATGAGGTGAGCTATAAATTGTTTGAAAATGATAATCAAATTGCATATTTTTTACAGTAGGAGGCAGAATTATTCTCAAGGAACCAAGGTAGATTATAATAGCAGTATGGGGAACAAATTATCTAATTGAGGAAAAACAAATTACCTAAGGTATTGGTGACATTATAAAACATAATCAATAAATATTATCATATAATAAAACATAAGGTTATCATATCCACTAAAGAGGAACACTATGAAAAGGTCATCATCTTCAAATATATGCTACTCAAGCTAGGAAAAGTGAACATCAAGGAGGATAAGGCAGCCTTAATATTATTATGCCAAGATTTTGTAGACATATTTTATTGGTAGTATCATGAATTTAATAGGTTTTACCCTAGTTTGGCTCACTATACCATAGAGTTGGATAAAAGTGCTAAGCTTGTAAGATAAAAGAAAAGATCAGTCAACCCCAAGATTGATATCCTTATGAAGGAATTGAAAAAGATAATTGAATCCAACATCACCTTCCCTATAAAAAACTCTTCATGGGTGTTAAATCTTATGCATGTGAGGAATAAGAATGGATAGATAAGGTTGTGTCTAGAATTTAGAGATCTCAACAAGGTGTCACTAAGAGATCACTATCCTATACTATCTATGGATTAGACTCTTCAAATAGTTGCAATTTCAAAAAGGTTCTCCTTGCTTCATGGATACTTAGGTTACAATCAAGTGTTAGTGATGGAGGAGGATCAACATAATATTTCCTTCACAACCAAGTGGGGCACTTATGATTACAATAATATGCCCTTTGGATTGTCTAATACAAGGGTTACCTTTCAAAGGGCTATGGATGTAGCCTTCCAAGGGCTTATCAATAAGATGGTGCTCATTTAACTTAATGAGATCACATTATTATCCAAGTATCTCAAAGATCATTTGACACACTTGAGGAAGGTTTTCAATAGGTGTAGATAGTTTGGGGTTTCTTTGAGCCCCAAAAAATGTATCTTTACTATCTATGAGGGCAAACTTATAGGACATGTGGTGTCAAAATAAGGCCTCTCTATTGACCCTAAAAGTATAGATGAAATCCTTTCCTTATCACTAGCCAAAAATGAGAAGGGATTGTATAGTTTCTTGAGTAAAATCAACTTCATTAAAAGGTTCATACCTAGATTTGTAGAATTGGTAATACCTCTAACTCACATGCTCATGAAAAAAAGAGTTCTCATGGACCAAGGAAGGTAAAATAATCTTTGAGGCCATCAATAAATCCAATTCACAATCTCCCACCCTCCTCAACCTTGAGTTTTCAAGGGACGTCTTCATGTATTCCTTATCTATGAGTGACACTATTTTTGGCATGCTTATAAAACAAAACAATGAGGGCCTTGAACAGCCCATAGCCTTATTTAGACAAGAATTGGAGGGGTATGAAGAGAGGTATACATTTTTTTTTAAACATGTACTTCCAGTCATGATATGTCTCAAAAAATTTAAACACATGGTGTCTAACAAAAAAAGACTTGTCATGGTGGTCCACCCTAGCATAAAAGATTTCATCTTTAATAGAGAGTTGAGTGAAAAGAGAGTTAGTTGGGTGACCAAGTGCATGGATTATGAAATATAGATGAATGTTAAAAATTTGGTTATGGTTATGAGACTGTGTGAACACCTTATAGTAGATGTGAAAGAGGATAAAAAAATGGTTTTGGTAGTCCAAGATGATTAACTAGCATCTAGACCTACATCTCCTTCTAGTTGGACTCAAGACATGGTGAGATTCCTCAAAATGGTATAATGTACTATAGGATTAAATAGGAAAATAATAAGGTACTTAAAACTATAATCCATCCCTTATATCTTTATTGATGGGGTACTCTTCAAGAAGGACCTTGATGGCATACTTTTGAGGTGTGTATAAATTAGTCAAATTGACAAACTCCTAGGACAATTTCATGATGGGCCTATATGAGGGAATTTTGTAGCCAAAACCATAAAATAAATGGTCTTAATAGTAAAATATTTTTTTCCAAGTTTATTCAAGGACTATCATGCTTGGGCCAGGAAGCACCAAAAATGTGTTGTGTTCACAGGCAAGCAAATATTAGTTGCCTTGCCTCTAAAGACTATTCAAGTGGAGTAGCCCTTCATGTAGTGGTGCCTAGACTTTGTAGGTATGATTCATCCCCCATATATTTTAGGAAATAAGTGGGTTTTTACTACTACTGATTACTTTACTAGGTAGGTGGAGGAATTTTCACTTAAAGAAGTAAACAAGAACTCAGTCTTAGAGTTCTATGATAGATTAGTGTCCAGATTTGGGGTCCCTTCCACAACCATATCAGATAATACATTATAATTTAGTAGTGAAAATTTGAGTTATTGTGATCTTAATCATGGTATATACCTTAGTTCTTCATCTAATTACTATCCATAAAGCAATCCAGTATTAGAGTCCAACAACAAGAATGTTATTAGGACCATAAGAAGAACAATGGAGGACAACTGATAGGAGTGGCATACCAAGCTAAGGACTAACTTATGGGTAGATAATACTAATCCCAATATATTTAATATCCACTCACCATATATTATTATCTATTTAAAATAATCAAGTATACCCATATCACTTGAATTTCCATCCTTGAAACTTGCACACTAATTTGAACTCATGGAGAGTGATGTAATGGAGGTTAAGATGAATGAATTGAGGGAGTTAGAAGAGACAAGGGTTGATGTTATGCACTCCATGTGGTCTAACCAAGATAAATTTAAAATATCATTTGACCATAGATCCTCTTCAAATATCTTCCAACAAGATGACATTGTACTTAAGTGGGATGAAGACCATGCCAAGCCAGGTAATCATTCAAAATTTGATAGTCTTTAGAGTGGGCCATATATCATTACCAGCTATAAGGATAAAATATCCTTCCAATTTTCCAAAATAAGTGGTGGTTAACTCCCTATCCCTATCAATGGGGTGTTTCTCAAGTATTTTTATTAAAATCTGAAAACCATCTTGTACATAGTAATTAGTTCCCTTCCTCTAAGTGATACAACACACGCTTTACTAGTTATTTGTTTATTATTATTAATTTTTGTTGTGTGTCCTTGTTATGTTTATTTTATCTTATTATGTGTATTATTGAGTTTTTTTTATTTCTTGAGGTATGCAAGGTATTAGTCATGAAGTAATAGTGTAGTCAAAGAGTCTTCACCTAGACATGAGTGATAGACAAAGAAATTTTGGGTCCTCTTGACTGGTAGGCAGGTCAAGCCTTTAGAGTCACCAATAATGTTTACTATTTTCTACTATTAGGCCTATAAATTATTGAACCTATATTTATAACTCATAACTCACATTGTAGTCACCCTTATTATACCACTTGAAGGGTTAGGATAGTCAAAAAAGAGATCACTAGCTATCTTGTCTAGGCAATAATTTTAAGTATCTTGTCATGTCAAGGAACACCATGGTAGTCATCTAATCACCTTGATGAGCTTGTGTCAAGTGCTTCCCTTATGTTTAGACATGTTTAAATATCCATAATAAGCCTTGGGGTGGTCTTAATGGTCCAAATTTTCCCATAATGAAAATGACTAAATGTGGTAGCTTATGACTCATGATAAATCCATCCAATGTGTTGAAGACCTATAAGGTATGGCTTGATCATAAGTATTAAGGATGTTATAAAGATATATGATAACCTAATTTAATTTTTTATCATGTTTTAAGGTCTTTTAATAAGTATTGAATTAACCTCCATTTGAATCCTTCACTTGAAGCCATATATATTATTTTAAAGGGGGTGTTTGACCCAAAGTGATGTAAGTTTGATCTAAAAATGACACTAAAACCACCATTTAAGCCTTTAAGGGCCTCTATGATGACCATATTTACATAATAAAATAGTCTTAGATGTAAAGTATGTCTTCTCACAAGTCAAAGACCTTTATTTGCCACTAAATGGGCCCCACACATGTGAAAACATGTCCTTATAGCTTCCCCAACTTACCATATGTTTTCAAATATTATGTTAACCCTATTTTACCTCCTCATACCTGAAAATAATTATTCATTGTCTGAAAACATGATAAAATGCAATAATCTAGTGTTTTGCAAAAGTTCTTAGGCAAGTATAGATATGTATAGTACAAATATGGTCAATTGGAGTCAAGGATATATTGGGGGATTTCAACATAAGCATCAAGTGAGAGGATATAGCTTTTTTATAACCAAAAGAGCTCAAAACTAGTCTATTTCCCCCACTAAGATCTTTAGCAACCATGGATAGCACTTCAAGTTTGTGTTCATCCATATCGAGAGAGAATCTAAGGGTTAAAGCTCTTAGCCAAAGGAAGGGGGTCTAATGGCCTTCCAATCTTTGAAATCAGTTTAAATATTAGTTCCTTGTGCTTTATGAATAAACATTAAGAAGTTAAGTAATATGGGTTGCCTTCCTCATCTGCATAATATTAAATAAGGGAATAGTTTCAATTCATTATTTACTTATTTGATGAAACTAATGGTTCATCATATATTCTACAATCCTTCAAGATCCTACCATGGCATCCTCCACTTCTAGTTCACATGTGTGAGCCTATGGAATAAAGAATCACCCCAGCTACCGCTATGTAGATTGAAAGCAAGGTTCCATTGATGAAAATTGATATTTAGTGCACATGTTTGATAATGGATATTGGCCTAAGGTTTGGTAATTTATCCTTAAAGTTATTCATGTCTTTTTGTATCCTTATTAAAATTAAAATGGTCATACGGACCTCAAATATCACAATATCTCACCTCCAAATGAGATTTCCTACGTACTGAGTTTCATTACAAATGAGAACCAAGTATCCCATGAAGGTATGTGTTGAAAGTCATCAAGACACCTTAGAGAGGTAGAAGGGTTATTAGATTCAAGTATAATAACCCCATTTTCATGATAACAAAACTCCATTATGGATCCCATATTCAATAAACTATCATTTATCCCTCCAAGGCCTTCATATACCTGATTAGTAGAAGTTAAAGTTATTTAGTAGAAGTTGAGATATTTGAAGAGTCTTACATTTATCTCATTACATATGCCTAATTGATTAACTCCGAGTGTTTTACTATGTTAAGTATGTGAGTATGGATTCCTAGGGTCTTTATATTCCATCTTGAGTATAATTCAATAGTCATTTTCACATATCTCAAATAACCTCCACCATCTGATGCTCTCATCAAGCATATCTACCTCCTAGTGGGCTATGAGTTCAAGGATAAAACTCTATAAATCCTTCTAACTTCCATTTACAAGTTTGAACCTTTATACCCATGATAAAGGGTTGAGATCAAGACCAAATATTGTATAAAATATTGATAATATATTAATAATATATGAAAATGGCATATCCAGGTGTAAGTATTGTTGACAAGCATTATGGTCACCTATAGTAGCACAACTCAAAACTAGCCCTCAAGAGTTTCTAATACCATTATAGGTAGCTCAGTATTAATATGAAAATAAGGGCCATAAGCTATATAGATGGATATTTTAAAGGGATATGGTTTTGATTCAAGGCAATTCACCAGTGTTTTAAAAATGATATTGGAGCCTTCCTATTTCTCAGTTCATCTGGTGGTCAGGCTCTATTTATAGTCACACTAAAACTTCACCAAGCTTAGAAATGTAGGTAGTCTACCATCAATATTTATTATAAGGTGTTATGGTCACATGAATTAGAAGTCTAAAAAGGAAATAAAAACATATATATTATATTACCAAGGGCAAAGAAACTTGTAAGAGTGCACAAATAAGCTAAGTTAGACACATACATAAGCCAAGATTACCTAATCAGTGAGGGTGACAAAATAATGAGAATATAAATCCTAGTAGACATTTAAAGTATGAATTCAAGATGATGATGACATAAATACTTCTTAAGAGATCACATGATGGTGTGATCAAGTCATTGATCGTCTGGTCTAGGTTGCATACCTAGGACATGTAGGCTATGTTGTAACTATGTAGACAAGTGTTATTAATAGAGTTATGGAGGAAAAGCCTCAAGATTATAGTTAAAACTTGAAATATTTTACTTGATCCTTAATTCATCACTATAGAGGGATGAGAGATATTACTCAATTCATCACCACTAACTATGACAAACATATGTACTAGACAATAATGCTTAAAGCAAGCTTAAGAGAGAGAAGGGTTGATATGATGGTCTGGGAAGATAAGGACAAGTGTAAAAGGTGGAAACTGGATTAAGGATGATTTTATGACAACATTAAGGATATAAATTCAACTATATATGAGTGTATGTTTCAAATCCTAGTCTAAGCTACAAGGCCTAAATCTTACCTTAGGTCTCAAGACCCCACCTCCACCTCTATAGAAGATCTAAAACCCAAAAATAGATTAAAAATCCATTACAAGGTTTGTAATTTTTTATGGGTATTTATGGAGGTTTTTGAAGTAGGTAAATGTAAATAAATGGTCAAATTCAGTCTCAACACCTTCTTGAGCTCCATTACCTTAAGCAGCCATGTCGAGTTGTCATTTTCAATGCTCATATCTTTCATGATAGAAATCAAACCTAGTTATATTATGGGATTTTTTGCACCCATATGCACTCAATATATATGAAAGAGAGAGTGGTATTTATGGGTAAAACTCTACGAATAAACCATAACACTATATCCTACCCAAATTATTTAGCAAAGAGCTCGAAGAACACCATCTTTCATTCATATCTCACTATATAGTCTACATGGGACCTAGGTCTATTTAGGATATTTGAAGTGGTATATGGGCTATATGTTTATATCACAAATTTTAAGTTTCAAGGTTTGTATTCTATGAACCATTGTTAATATGGTGGACCTCCAAAAGCCTCTATAAACCCTGGCCATGACCTAATGAGTGAGTTACACCCTCAAACACTTCTAGATTGAAAGGTTGGGATATGAAGAAGTCATAATGTTCTTCCCATGTCACTTAAACACCTAAATGGTATACTATTTGGCATGTGTAGGGTATGTGTTATATAGAATAGGCCTAAAATAATTACTCCAAGCTTGCATACAAGAGAATGGATGAATTATGCATATCCTATGTTTTTTTAAGGAGGGAGAGGGACCTATAGGTCTCAAATAACTATACAATGGCCACCTAAAAGGGCCTTCATGCCTAACAACCACTTTTAGACCTATCTAGGTTCCTAGGTGTAGGAATGTATGCACGCAAAGAGGAGGTAAGTAGATTAATAAATCTAGTATAGGTGATCAGAGGGCCCTAAGGGCTTAATTTCATGTCAATAAAGATGGTTAAGTATCTCATAGTTCTATTATGGGGTCAAAATGTAGCAACTTCACTTTTAGGCCTATTAACCTATCATCTTCCTTAAGGAAATACCATTTGAAGTCTAAAAGAGATGACTAAAATAGAATAGATAAAACCTTAAACCATAATGGATATGTTTATCATGGATTTTTAGGTGTGTGAGCCACTTTGGTTTACAAGGGAGAGGTCATAGTTGATCATTTTGGCCTAAAAGTACCTTGTGAGTGCTCAAAATGCACATTTCTCACTTGAGGAGCAACTTGATAAGCTCATAAATATACATAACAATTGTATGGGGAGATTATCACTTTAAGAGAGTTTAGGGGCCTTGTTTATAAGATATTAGTGGCATTGGTTTAGATTTCTAGGTTTTAACCTTTATGAACCATTGTTAAGAGTCCAAAAACCCCTTAAAACTCCTTATACCCCTAATAAGGACCCAATTGAGAACATCTTGGATAGAATTCATAAAAATTAATTAGGATGTCCTAATAAAAACTTGGAGCCTATAGTACACTCTTAGGGGATCCCACCCATAGTATTAGTTTATACATATTATTGTATGAACCCCCATAAACTATAGTTTTACAAGTTTTTAAGAATAATCCAAGGTGAATAACTTGGTCAAGGGTTTAAAATAGATTAAATAGGTACTATGAGACATATTTCACCTTTTAAAATCATGGAAAACTTATAATTATACAAGAAAATGTTCATATAGGTCTATGTCAAATAGGTAGTCTAAATGTGCTAAAGGGAGGTGACCTAGTCATTTAAGTGAGGGAAGATTTTAGGTGTGAGCTAGTTGTCAATATTAAGTCTTGGTATGGTAGGTTGTTTTAGATTTTAAAAAAATTCACTCAGTCATATTGAAGGTTTTATGAAATCTTCATAGCCATCCAAACAGTGAACAAGTCAAAAGACTGGGATACTTGTATATAGATCTACTTAATCAACAAAAGAGAGATGTTCATGAGCATATAATGTTGATATATAGTTAATTTATGATCATTAAACTCTTTTAAATTTCCATTTAGGTTATTATTCTCAACATCCATGGCCATTATGGGGGATTTAGGTAGTTTCTTGAACATAGTCAACATGCAAAAAAGAAGTAACTATTAAATGCTTCATGGAGGAGGCTTAATTGAGCCATTTAAATGCTTTGTAACTATTATAAGGAGATGGAATTGACCAAGAGTGGCATGAATATTCTCTTCATGATTTAATTTTTTCTAAAAATAGATTCTAAACCTCTAAATATGCTCATTGAAGACACCAATCAACCTAGGTAACGAATGGGGTGAGTATGGAGGCTGCTTGTAACTACCAATTGAAGGGGTGATGGTCATTCATGACCTATTCATGTTCTTCCCATGAAAAATTATCTCTGATTATAGTTCATTATTCTATATATTCAATCCTTAAGGCTATTTTAACTATCCCTCAACTAGGTGTAATGAAACTCTACCAAATTTTATCTTGAGAACCTCTTTGAATCAATAAAAGGAATTATACATGTGTCTTTGATAACATTAGTGTGTTATGTTTTGTTTATTTTTATAAAGTGTAATTTTTATCCTCATTTTTATGTCCTCTCTTTCACCTAGTTGCTATAATGTCATCCTATATAGGTCATGTGATGTGGTAGAGTGTTGGTAGTTATGTTGAAGAGTATGTTGGTTGATAGTGCCTCAAGCATACCTATTTTCCATTACCTTCATATTGAAAGAATACACCATAGAATTAAAATTAAATAATTATGTTTATTGGTTCATTAGGAATCTTTTTTCAATCATATTTCTTTACTTTATCCATAAAGTGTTGATTGAATATCATTTAGAGTGGATAGATGAATATTGATGCATCACCTCTTTAGATTAGTTTTCCTTTTATGCATTTATCTATCTCTTTTCATCCCAAAAATTAGTAGGTCTTATAAATTGAGTTTAATTTTATGTAGCATGGGATCTATCCCCATAACTAGAGGCTTTGTCCTCCTATAGGTCACCCACATCCTTTAGACCAATCCCATGTTACCCCCAAACTTGGAGAGAACTGAACCATCTTCTCCTAAGAGTGTAGTTTGGAGTGTTAATAGCTATAGCAATTAATTATGAACAAAATATATTCTCATTAATCACAAAATAACTTTGAGCTCACTTGCTTCCTCACCAATAAGCCCTAGCTACCTACATTTTGATTGAATAACGCATCCATAAGATCTAAGCTACTAAACTAAAAACTAGAACTTTGTCAACATAGTCAATTAAAAATGATTTCCTCATAAAAGACATTATAAGCAGTCATAACCAAATCTATATTCTCTATCAAAGATTCAATAGAGTATAAGGACACTATCTTTGACCCAATAGTTTTCAACAACAAGTACCTCAATTATTTATCATGGAGCAATTCACCAAGTTGATGTGCACACTTATGAGGGGAATTTAAATCTAGCTCAATGATAATTAGTTGTGACCCTCCTCTCCCTAAATTGATAAGGATTGCACTTTTTAGCAGAAAATCTTGAGGTCATGTCAACATTGGCCTCCTACGATACTTGTTCTTTACTACTACATTGATTAGAGGAACATTATTTCACCACTTAGAGTATAGCACCATCATAGCATGCATCTATTGGGATTAATTCCAAATGTATTTATCTCTCCCCATCATATATGCTACATATGACTTTCATAGGGTATTTTTTTGGAACAAGGAAAAATTAATTGCTAAAACATTGAGCAAGTGGATGGTTCCAAAGGAGACTATCAATCTGAAGGATAAGCAGTCAGTGCCTATGATTAAGTTGATTATGGGAATATATATTCATATGGACCTCCTAAATAGGTCATATGTCTACCCCATCATGTAATTCCTTCACCTTGAGTGGGTTCCATTGCTGGACTTAATTATGACCTTAGATTTGACATTTCCTCTAGGTGAGGTAATTAGTGCAAGGCTATGAGTACAAGTATTGAAAAAGGATAAGAGGCCCCAGGGACTCCATTTATATATGATTTCATAATTTATATATGTTGTGATAGGAACATTTTATGTACACAATGGGTCATTCTAGAGAATTCATTAAAATTCATATGTGATTCATATTCCTTCATGCACATATATGCTTACACCTAATTCATCACATGCATTATGGAGGATGTATATCCTAGGTGTGGATGGCCATTAATTATTCCCCATTACTCAAGGTATATAAAATAGTTAAATACACATTATTGATCAAGGGAGATTCTTGGTTATATTTAGGTGACACTGTGATTATGGTCACACGCCACAAGGTAACACCCTGCATTTCCCAAATATGTACTAGATAAACTAGCAAGATATGAGATTTCCTACCAAATATGGTGGGGGATAGGTGAAGATATGATGAATAAGAGTAATATATCCTTCCATGGATCTCACCTCATGATTGGGATAATGTGATATGTAAATTTTAAACACTTTTATAAGGTTGGTAGGTATAGGGAGTACTACTCACTGGCCATGTTGAGCCCAACATACCCCCATTTTTACTTAAAAATTAGGACCCTTGAGAAATTTTGATCCAAATATTTATAAAACCCCCTGTGTTATTGAGATCATTAACATAATTTAAATATCATCCACTATATGAAATACATGCTTATCAAATTCTTTCTATATGTTTTAAGCTAACCTTGCTAAGATTTACTTGAGTTATTTGCAAGGTGCATGTTTGGAAACCCTAGCTGGCCCATGATTCAAATTCATATTTTAGAGGGAATCATGCTAGTGGGAACTAATTGAGACTCATAATAAAAAGGAATCAAACTTAACAAAGGGGTTCACCTAGGTCTAATTCATGTGTTTGTAAACATGACTTAGATCTTATTCTATGTTTCCCCCTTTTTTCCTAAGTTTATTTTAGTTTTATTAAACTTGTTCCTCAAGGTCCCATTTTTAATTACCTATCTTAGCCTAATATATTAATACTAAGGCCTCGATAATTATCATGACCTTATTTTAATGTTTTATGTTAAGCAACTTACGTATCCCTTTGGCTAACATTGCCTTTTTGGCACTTTATAGGATCAATGATCGATGCTCCCTCACTGGATTTGATCCAATAGCATGATACATCTAGAGAAAATTCAAAGAGGAATGGGACCCCCATTAATATCAATGATCGATGCTCACTCATTCGATTTGATCCAATAATGTGAATCAAACCTAAGACCCAAAGGCTCCCATGAGCTCACCATATGGTGCTCTCATAGGCATTCAAAAAAGCTTAATGAAGATTAATAGCTAATGTTTTTTTGCTAGATTTAATCCAATAATATGAATGGTCTTATGACTTTTCAAAACCTTGTAAGCTAGACACATGACCAGTACGTGACTAAGGGAACAATTGGCAAAGATCTGTAGCACGTGAAGAATTTATAATGATGTCAAGTGTCATGATAGCCAACCAAGGGCTCATTCAACCAATGAAAAATAATGACCTCATATTTAGATCAATGATTAATTCTCACTCGCTAGATTTAATCTAATGTCATGACATGAAGCAAACTTTTTAAAGCTAATGGCTAGTGTTTGAATGTGCATTTATGAAAGTTGCTGAAAAAAGGCTTAAAATGGTGCCACCTAAGCTCCACATAAGAATAAAGATCCTTATCAAATCTATGGATGATTAAGTTCAAATCTTAAATATCAACTACCATTAAAGCCCCTAAATCCTAAACCTACTAAAAGGGTATTAAGTGTCTTCAATCGATTGCCTATTGATTGAGAAAGCATAATTGAGATCTTATGAATAAAATTACCCTAAAAAAGTTAAAAGGCTATCCAATGTGAGTAATTCAGACCTTCAACAATGGTGGATAGCAAACAATAACTAAATATCAAAGTTGAGCTCTATCTAACCTCAGATAGTGAGGTAAGGTTATTTAAGGACATAGAGTTGGACCTTATAGCCTTAAACATCCAGGGAGTAAGAAACTAGTCCAAATTTATTTTATTGATAGTGGAAATGTAGTCAATTACCTAATAAGAGAAGAAGAATTTGGTAGTCAAGTAAAGACATAATGACATCATCATAATTCAAATGGTTGGTCGCCACCATGCAACTTTAAAACCTGAGGTAATGCACTGCATTGACGTCCTTGCTCTTATTTTTGTGGATTGTAGAGGAGATGGAGAATGGATTATTAGGGAAAATAACTATCTTAAGGTGGACTATATCTCCCTTGTAGCCTTTAATACTTACTATAATCTCCCTCTACCTCACCTTGACCTTCCAGTAATGAGGGATTGGACTAACGCCCAAGACTTAAATGTTGTTCTTAGACCCTGGATAAGCCAAGGACCCCATGTTTCTATAACCATGGATGGAAAAATTCCCATTGTTTAATTTAGGGAGGGTGTCTAAATAATCATGACCTTACTCAATAGAGATTTTGGTGCCCCATCCATCTCCTATGTGAACAAAGTTTGGGTGTTATATGTCTATTTCCTGGTACAAGAGCAATTAACCCCTCCTATGGGAGACCTTATTAGTATTTTCCTTACCAAACAATTCATAGCCATAAAGAGAAGGATGTATAAGTAATTATTCATGATGTCCTATCTAATAAATTCCCTAATAGCCTTTACCACCTTCCCAGGCATAATGAAATAGACCCCAAGTAGTAAGATCACCATTTACCACTATTTCTCTAAATTACACATCTTCAAATATAGGAATCACATGTAGTTCATCTGCAACTATATTTTTACAGACATTGTAGAGTCCATCACTAGAGTCCCCATGCCTAAACTACATCCACTGATCAAGAAATAGGTTGAGACCATGGGGGATGTGTGGTATTATCCTGATTGCAAAGTCATCAAGATAGAAAGTATTTTGATCCAACCTTATAGATTATCAGTTGATGTCCCTATCAAGCTGACTGAGTAGGAGATAGCTTCCTAAATCACCCAAGGTGTTGATAGGACTTGCAAAGAAAAGAGGAAGGGCCAAGTTCATCCTCTCCCATTGGATATTGGGAATACCACAATTAAAGACTAGAAATAATTAGAGATCATGGTTATTCAAAGGAATTTGTTTGACTTCTAGTTGGATGAGCTAAAATTATGGGATCCTAGGGGAAAGGTGTTAGGCCATATAAAGGATAGAAAAGCCCAAAAAATTGAGTATGATCATGGGATAGTTGTTAGTGATGACATATATATTAGGTCCAATAATATTGAAGAAGTGCTATCAATAATTAAGAACTTCAACATCAAAATAGAGCACAGGATGACTAGGGACAATAAGCCCTCAAGTGAACAACGTAGATGAACCCATTACAATATTACTTGTTACCATTACCATCTAGTACCAATCAAGGAAAACCTCAAGGATAACCATCTGAGCCTCAAGGACATCCCTAGGAAGCATAGTCTAGACTACTTTCAGAAGTCCAAGGCAAGGGAAAGGAGAAAGTAAGAGAATCAAGCTTAGAACATAGACCTAGAGAGGGTCCTCTTCAATCAACACTCTCATAAATTCCACCCTCTTCAGTGGAAGTTATTGGCTTGATTTCCCTTGAGATAGAAGAGACCTTAGAAGGATCCCTAATTGACATAGCAACTGATTATGGTTCAAACAGGGAGGCAGATCCAATAAGGGAAGTATATAGGGAGATGGTGCCATTAGATCATGAAAAAAGGAAGGCAAAGATGGCCTTAGTTCCTGTCACCCTAAGGAAAAGGCCAAGGTTGACCTTCATTCACCTAAATATCAAGGTCAACATTTTCAATGATGAATTCCCTATTCATGGACTAGTCATCCCAAATTGGTTCATTTATGTCAAGCTCTAAAAGATCCCATCCTTATCTACATCATGGGACTTAACACAAGTTGGCTTGAGTGTGCATGATGATATCAAACCATGGATTTAAGACATAATGAAAAAGTAGGTAGAAAGAAGGATCTAAATCCTTGATGTTAAAGAAAGCCAAAAATTAGACACACATAGAGCCTTTGGGAGTGCAAGTGTGGAAGTTCCTAACCAACCATAATTTAAGAAGCCTGACATAAAGGTCCAATTTAACCTAGATATAGTAGGGTTATAAATAATTACCACAATGATTGTTATGATTGGAAAAGAATATTTCACCTTCCAAAAGGTGGAACCATTTACAAGGTTAACCCTTATTAAAGGATAGGAAATTGGAGGAGCCACCATCCATGAGGAGGATGTACAAAGCTTGATTGAGGCCAAATCCTACCAAGCTAGGGCTAGAATCCAAAGATTAAAACAAAGGATTTAGGACTTGGAGTGAGAAAAAGAGATATTGTAGACTCAGGCAGTCCTATCACTACCTAATTCAATGATCAAAATGCTTAAAAATCATTTCATGATATGTTTAAGGCATTAAAGTATATAAATTTAAGACAAACTACATTTGAAAATTAGGTCTCATTAGAAAAGGAGTTGAGTGTTCAATGGCAAGCATCTGAGGATAATATTTCCCACCTTCTTGACATCCACATCAAGAAGTGAATTCCCAATTTCAAGGCTATTATTAAGGGGCACCTCAGTACCAACTTTTGAACTAGAGGAGATAAGGTCCAAACATTGAATACCTATCAAGCCAAGGTTGAAGAGCTTACTAAAGAAAATAAGGAGCTCATTATCAGGATTGAGAGGCACCTAGGAACTATGCTCAAGGATTTTACACAACCTATTTTCCTAGTAATGATTAGTGATGAAGAATTCTAACATAGAGTTACTTTTGTCACTTAAGAAATCAAAGGTAAAAGTCAAGGCCAATCAGGCCAAGAAAATAGAAAGATACTAGGGATGATCTTTAATGTAGGGGAGAGAATCAATGAAGCAAGGAGCATCAAGAAGGCCTTGGATAGAAATGACAAGGATTTTGATGAGTTGGTAAATCAAGAAGAAGGGTGCATCACTAGTCCTACAGTGGAGTTAAGCCTAATTGATGAGTAACATGCACGAGAAATGACTATCCTTCAATAGAAAAGGGCCCCACCTCTAAGTTATGAATATTTTATTAATGACCTACCATGAGTGGCCTATTTTGTAAAGGCACATGCTAGTTTCTTAGTGTGATTACCTCTAGGTTAGCATGATTGTAAATTATAAGTGTATGTATTATAATTTGTTAAAAGGACAACTATCCTTATTTTGTACACCTATAATTCTATAACTAACTAGTGTACTACCTAAGCTCTTATATAAGGAGGTAGTATTACCATTTTATAGAGGGGGAACTTTGAGATATTCTTAAGATATCTTAAGTAACTAATACAAATATTAAGGAATTCTATAAGGATTATCCAGATTGATGTGTTTTATTTGCTAAGTTTATAAATTGTTAATCTAAATTGGAACATGAATGGTTTATGAGATTATTAAGTTAAAACATTAATTATAGGGTTTCTAACTTGTGAAATGATAGGTTAGTTGAATGGAATGGATCTTTAATTTGTTTTATTTACTTTGCAACTAAGATGTACTTTAGTTATCTAAATGTGGTGTGAAATCTTAAAATTAAAAATCATCTTTACCTATATTTTCATCCTACCTCTAGAATTAGGCCTAGTATATGGTGAAAAGAGAGCTTAGGCTACTTCACATCATATGTTGGTTAAAATTTAGACTAAATCATATTTGAAACTTTGTCACATATTAACAAATTAAGGACCAATAATCACCTCTTCTTTCCTGCTCTACCCTTCCCTTTTCTTCTCTTTTTTTAAAAAATCACCATAGTTTAGATACATTATTTATATCCATGATGTTTAGTCTTTATCTCAAGGCTGAGTTGATATGTCAAGATTAATGAGTGTAAAGATGGCTCCCAACCATAAAACTTTATAAATATTTTGGAATAGGTTACTGCTATTCCACCATAGGCATCCTAATTTCCAAATACCTACAACTCATGCCTTGAATTCTCCAAATTCTAAAATAAAAAGTGTTATTCAAACATTAAAATCACCTATGGTACATATAGAAATCAATAGAACACACTACCACATAATGACTAGGATCCTCGTGGCCAAATATAAAAGAACATTAAAGGCCTTCATATTCCCTTCCATCATGAGTTGTATTACCATGACTTCTTATTTCTCAATGCCAAGGATGATGCTTAGGTCAAAGAGAGGGATTAGATAGTCAAGTTGGCTGAGGAGCTCTTAAAATTCATTCAAGGGGAGCCCTCTATCTTAATTATAGATGCACAAACTAGAATCGCACCAATAGGAGGATGGGATACCTTATATTTTTGGGTAAACAAGCCTTTTAAACCATCAGAATATAAAGGGAAACCTTCATAGACACCCCTTAAGGAATTAAAAGTTGTAAATAAGAGCCTAAAGTGTCTAATAATTCAATTGGGGGAGCACATGATGATCTAATTTATCTTGATTCTTCAAATTTAGAAGGATAGGTGCATCCAATTACTACATCAGTCCAAGATACTATTAGTTTGGTTACCTCAATCACATAAGAGGCATATTCCATAGTTGATAAAGTCATTATCTATTACAAAAGGAAGCTAAGGGCTCACCTCCCTCCATAAATTCTAGCTATTGAGGCATTATCAATAGAAGGACCATTAAGAGAGGCAGATGGAGATGAATCTATAGATGATGAGAAAGAGGTTCAAATATCTAAATTTTTGAGCTTCTAAAACACCAAGGGAAAATCACTGCTACATGGAGAACAATCAGGTGAGGATGCAAACCCTTCTATTTTTACTACTCCCATTATGTCTTTTGCTTCCCCATTGACTATTGGTTCATTTGAGTCTGTGTCCCTTAATATTAGTGGTCCCTCTCCCATTTTTTATGCCTAAAGTAGAGGTTATTTCATCATAGACTAATGTATAACCATATTTGGTTGTATCAAAGGTAGAGGATGCTTCTTATACCCATATTTTTTATACTCCCCCAATAATTCTTACTCTTCCAATTATGTTTTTTGTTTCCATTCCTCATATTTCTACTATGGTTACTTATACCATTTCCCCAACACCCCCAAAAGACCAAAAGTAAGTCAACTAATAAATTTACATGTATCATCTACTCAGTTAGGTTTTATAATGTCTCCCTCATTTTTTTCTTAAGACACCATTATGATAATATCCAAGAAGATTGGAAAGAAGAAACCAGTGTAAACAATCCACCCACTACCTCAATATGGTGGTGTGGACTAGTCTAAGATAATCTAACCTTCCCTTCTTGACCCATTATTTTAAGAGGTCTTGAAATAATCCTTGGGATATTTTTTTGTTGATAATTCAATTCAAGATAATTAACTAATATACATGACCTAATTAGTCTTCCCATAATGGGCAACTAATATGCAATCATAGGCTTCTCAACAAACTAATCTTACAATTATAGATTTGCCTATTATACATAAAATTTACACCCCTTGAAAGGTAGTTAGAGCATTCCAAATTTGATGTAACATGGAAACATATCAAGGTTTTGGGTACCATATTCTAGAGGTGAATCTATAGGTTAAAGGGATATCTCACCTTGATGAATCACTTAGGCTCAAACTGATCCGGGCAACAATTCAAATGACAATTCGGGTGATGGGTCCACCCCAATTGATGGCAGAACTTCCAGGAGCCATAACTTTTGCACCATAGCTTTGATTGACTCAAAGTTTGAACCATTGGAAATATAATAATGAGGGGAACATCATGAGATGGAATTGAGATTTTCTAAATGAAGTTTGACCCCAAAAAACCCAATGGAAGTTCCCCAGATTGTAATTTTAGTAGTGCAGTCTAAAAATAGTAATTCCTCAAATTATGTATTGTTGTAAATCATGGAAGTCAAACCACTTAATCTTCCTTGATATTGGTGACCTTCCACATCCTCCTCACACCTTTAAAACATGTATAAATGAAGATGTAACCTGAAATGGAAATCAGACATCTCTTCTCAAAGATAGGCATATGTTTGGGTCTGTAATTTTGATCAATAAAACATCTCTTTTTAGAGATAACATTATTTTAATTGTGTTTTTCTTATTTATAAATTATCTTTCAACCAAAGCTTTTGAGTTTTGGATCACAAACACTTGTTAGGAAAAGGGAGAGAAACTTAATATAATGGAGGTGATGTACAAAATATGAATTGATAATTACCAACCAACTATAATTTCACTTCAAACAAGAGACTAAATTTCACTTAACACTAATCTAAATCTGCCTCTCTACATCAATATTTCTCATGAAGGTTTATAAAGAAAGCTTGAGTTAGGACTACTAGTCAAGAGGTCATGACATGACACAAATTAAAATGCAACTCACTAAACCCTTACATAATCCATTTGAACACTTTAATATACATGTAAAAATGATTGCAAACTAAACATTAATGTTAAATAAGGACAATAATGCCAAGTAAGTAAGCCTATCACTTATCAAGATAAAATAATTAAGAATACATATTGAAACTAGTCCATGGATAAGGTAAAACTATGTTTTTATTTATTTATCAAAGGCTGAAAATGGGTAGGGATTTTCCATACCCAAGTGGAGGATAAAAACATAGCTTATAAAGGTTGAATATATAACAAAGTGAGAAAGAAGAAGACAAGGGCATAAGAGTGTGTGTGTGTGTGTGTGTGTGTGTGTGTGTGTGTGTGAGAGAGAGAGAGAGAGAGAGAGAGAGAGAGAGAGAGAAGTGTATCATGAGGTATAATCAAGAGATAGGTTATGAAACTATATCAATGGATCTTAAATTCCTTGTGTATCTCCTCTAAAGTTGTTCCCTTGCTCCAAGTGGTTTAGGATTGAGATTGCTTGCTTGAAACCTTGACTAGCTCTACAAAATTACCATTTCTATTGGATTTTGGAATGACAAGTCCCATTATTTATGGTAAAATCATGTTAATTTACACCTTTACTCTACTCTTGACACCACTCAACTGATCTTTTTAGGTTCTCTTTGACACATCACTTCATTCTCTTGCTAGGTGTCTAGAAGTCTCTTCATCTCATTACGCTAATCTTGATTACAAGTTTAAAAATTTTAATTCATCTTCTCTAACTTATTATATCTCTATTTATGTCCTATTAACATCATATTATACTTGAAAAAATTCATTTTGGAGTCTCAATCTAACCCCAATAACTCATTCTACACCAAAATCTCTAGTTTGGCTTCATTCTTTGTAGTCCTAAAGTCATGTAAACCTCCTTATGTAAATATTTTTATGGATGGTACTAATAATTTTAAGGAATATTTAGTACATATTATTTCCTTAAAACTTCATGTCAACTTTCATGTCTAGGCTCTGAGTGGAAGTGTCATTTTCTACCTTTCTCTCTCTTGATTAGGTCTCAATTAGGCCTCCCTACCTAGAGATTAAATTTTTTATCCACATGATTCCCAAAAATTTGAAACCTAAAATAAACATTTGATTAAATTTTATAACCACTTGAGGGTACTCCATGTCAATTTTGAGATTTTGACACCTTGTACAGACCTCCCAAGTAGCCTAAACAATCTTTTTTATCCTAATCCATATATTTTTATACCTATAAGTACAAACAAAAATAATGAGGTATTTATCAATAGATTTTTTAACATGATTCATTTCATTTTTAATTTCATCTAATCCATCTCTAGGCATTAAAACCATCTTCTCTCTCATCAGGTCAAGACTTATCTCTTTGGCAGCCTGTGAGTGTCTTGCACTCTTAAGGATGATTCATAAATATTGGGGCATAAATCAACTAAAAAATGACATAATTTTAAAATTAATTATTTTAGATAATTCTCCCTATGATCCAAATGTTTCATAAAACATTTCCATACTTTATTGAGCAAGGAAAGATAGCTTCTTAGGCTGGTAGGCTACATTTTGTGAGGTTTAGGAAAAAATAAGTCTAAGAGAGATTTGTTGAGTTTGTCTTGAGTTACCAATGAATTTTTAAGGTATATGATATTTTCCCTAACCTATAACAATTTTCATATTCACCATATTATCCATTATGTCTCTTTTAACTTTATTTACTTAGGCTTAGGGTTCTTAAGCAAGACAACATAATAAACCATATTAACTATATTTGATCCTTCTTTTTATATTTTAGGAGATTTAAAACTTTATCACATGATTTTTGGACTCCATACCACTTTATAAAGGTAATCAAACTTCTCAATTCAACTCCAACTTAAGAATTTAATTATGGCTACCCTTATAGGTCTGTGTATGTGATTAGGCTTATTTATCCTAAAACAGATCTTATCATCATTAGGTTCATTTGTGGCTTAAGTATAAAGGATATAATGGAGTTATTTTATCACCATACAATAATATTAAAATTTATTACTTCCTTAAATCCTCTTATATATATTTAAACCTCTCAAACAAATAAATACTTCTCAAAAAAGGGCAATCATGTAGCTATATGGTTGTGCATGCAAGATTGTGAGGGCTCTATCTAGTCTTATTTCTCTAAATTTTCCCCTTAGATATCATTATCCTCAAATTTTATATTTAATTTAGATATACCTTAAGGATTTTTCATGAACTCTACCCTTTCCTTAGGTTTGAAACTAGCTTGCACCTTCCTAGCAACCTATAGGTGCTTACTAGGGTTATTGAAGAAGTCCGAGTTCAATTTTGGGTTGTAGGACTCCCATTTCCAATCTGATGAACATTTACATGGCATTTTGATAGGTGGGAATTTTAAACCTCCATATATTTTCCAATACACTATCCTCACAAGCATACACCATTCAAAACTACCTTATCAAAAGGTGATTGTAGGTGTTGTTGGAGAAGTCTACAATGTTTTTGTGTTTCAAAACTTCCATTATCAATAGGTTGAGAATATGGGAAAAATGATATTTTTTTGAAATAGGTTGACAATATATCATCCTTATTTGTCAATCTTAAGTCACTATGACTTCACAACATGCAATATCCTAGACTTCTTTCTCAAAAATAGTTGTGTGACCATTTTCTGAGGTTAAATTATTAAATCCTACACATTGACCTTCTAGAACTAGGTCATGATATTTTGAAAGTATAAAACTCATGAAGGTTTCCTCTCATTGAATTATAATATTTTTTGACCCTTCAAAGTGTTTAAAACCTTCCTTGTGATCTCTTGAACTTAGGCTTGTGTATATACATTAGGGCTTATGAACTTAGTTTCTTAACCATTTCTTAACTTGTAACTAGTTAGATGCTTCCAATGGCTTATGAACTTTATTATTCTTATATTGTATTAGAGTTTTATATTTTATCTTATTATTGTTTAGAAAGAAATTATCTTTCAGTCCATAATGAGGACCTACAAGCCTAGGACCTAGAGGTCTCTTTTGCTTGCACAGGCTACTTAGAGATCCAATTCTTGAACCTTGGACACTTTTATGTTGTATCAACATGTATACTCTTATCTACCACATTCAATATCTAGTATAATTTTTGTGCATGCATGATATCTTCTTTAACTTTCCTGTCTGGTCCATAAAAACTATATATACAATTAATTTATACAAATTCTATGTGTTTATAGTTGGATTTTATGAGTCCATCCATGCCTTCTGATGATCTTAAATAGGACTAGCTAGTGTAAAATGAACTTATATGAGTCTATGATACACTTTTAAATAGTTTTAACACCTCAATAAAACTTTGGCATTATGGATATTCACCTATAGGTTTATAGACTTGTGGGTGAATAAAACTTCCCCAAGTCCTTATTAGAGAGTACATTGAGTCCAAACCACTTTTATTGAGTTATAACATGTTCAAAAATGTCCTCCTTATATGTTATCATAATATATTTTTCCAATTAGACCAAACTTGGCATTCAAACTTGCAGAAGACTACATAATGCAGACCATGCCTCTAAATGACAAAACACTTGAAGAATGCAAAAAAGAATCACTTTCAAGGTATATTACATGAATCTTATGAATTTTAGTAATATTTCATGGATTTTGAGGCAAATAATAAGCTCATACAGTGAAAACAACTAAAACAAATCAAAACACTTGTAGTAGTGGTGACTAAACACCTCATACTTGAGATACTTTTCCTCCTATTGAAGACACTTCATAGAGATGAGTTAGCTAATTAAACCACCATTTAAAGGATATATTTTACCCTCTACAAACATCCCTCAAAAAAAATTATTCTCCATTGAATTCTAAAGTGGATAAATAGAAGCAAAATCAAACCCTAATTAGATGGATAGGGCATAGTGACCTACTGTCACTCTTAGTAATTGTTCATAAAGGAGGGAACATGAATATACAAAACCAATTCCAATAATTTCAATCTTACTAGGATGCTAAAAAATTGGAAAAAAATTCTCCCAACTCTCTCTCTCCTCTCTCTCTCTCTCTCTCTCTCTCTCTCTCTCTCTCTCTCTCTCTCTCTCTCCTCTCTCTCTCTCTCTCATCTCTCTCTCTCTCTCTCTCTCTCTCTCCTCCTCTCTCTCTCTCTCTCTCCTCTCTCTCTCTCACTCCTCTCCTCTCTCTCTCTCTCTCTCTCTCTCTCTCTCCTCCTATTTGTACCATCTACTTGAATTTTGTCTTTCTGAGCTTCTAAAGGTAGTGATGGAGGAGAGAGAAAATTTGAGGCATATGTATGACCCTAAAAGTTTTATAAACCATAAAAATGATATTTTTAATCCCAAAGGACACTTTTAAAACCATTTCCACCCTAGAATTTGATCTTGTAAGACCATATAAAGTGCAGATTTTTTTAGTCTTTGACCATACCTAAACATATTTATGACATCAGGTATGGTATTATTCTTATTTAAATGTTTTCCTCTTGGAATGGTACGTGAAACTCCTTTGAATATGCCAAAAGGTGATCAAAATATCATTTTTGTGCATAAAAAACCAAATAAAAGGTTAATGAATGATATTATGGCCTTAGTGACACATTAATAACCTTATATAACAAATATAAACCATATAAAACATTTGAAAATGTTTTAAAACATCAATACCTCATAAATAACCCTCAAGACTAGACAAGTACACTTTAGACCAAACTTTGAACCAAGCTAATAAATGACTAATGTGACCGTACGAAGACCATATAAGACTATTTAAGACCATGAAAAGATCACATAAAAAAAATTATAGTCCCATGAAAATTTTAAATTTAGAGGGGTTGACCCATTTTGACTTGAGGTCAAAATTTGGTTAACAAATTGGTGATTCACAGGGGGTAGCATGCCTTTTATGTTAAATAGACCTATAGCCTTATCCTTCTATTGGGAAATGGAGTTAGTTATACTCATATTCATACTATACCAGACCCTTGACCATGATAGAAAAAAAATTCTTTGACCTTGAAAACACACAAAACAAATAAAAACACACATAAATCAAAGTAACAAGACTCACACATGTGTTATCAAGCACTTAGGGAACACAACACACAACATGAGCAAATTATTCTATATATAATTTATTTGAAAAAAAATTCTTCCTCTTGGATTAGAGGGTAAGATTATGCAATTTATTTCTCCATGAGATAAAGAATGGCATGAAGTAAGTTGCTTCTTGAACCTTCTTCTTGTTGACTCCATTTTCTCCTTGCTTGCCAATCCTCCTAGCATGTTGTTAATTAAATACATGGCAGTAAACTTGTCACCTATGAAGATGACTTCTTCTTATACTTCAAGATAATTTTCATGATACTCCTTAGTTGAAACTTCATCTAATGTTGCTTTATATAAGCATGTTTCTTTGAAATTCATGGCATCTTGAATGACATCATGCTTCTTACTAAGCTACTGCAAGCTCATTAAGCTCTTCAATGAGATT
>JARHVA010008605.1:450000-455898 GCA_037957365.1 Torreya grandis | reverse complement strand
GAATTGAAATGCAAATAATGGGGCTTGGTGAAGAAAAACAAGTTTGGTCTAATTTTCCATATCTTTTCTATTCAAAATGAAAGAATTAAATTTATGAGGGTTTTAGTATATTTTACTAAGCTTATATGGGTAGATATTGATATAAAATCACCATATACCAAATAGATGATATGATGGAGATAAGAAACTTAATCCAATGAATTAATAATAGTTAAATGGCATATGAGAGGTAGAAATCTCAATATAATCATCCTTGTGTGCCTTCTCTTATTCCACATCAACCTTTTTTTTGCTCCAAATCCAAGCTAGGTTATAATATGCCATCAAAAAAGGCCCAAGCCTATGTAAGCTTTACCCAATATTACTTAAGACCCTAAAACCATTCCATCATGGAGGCCTTCTTGTAATATTAATCTTGAATATATCATGTCAATCCATGATAAAATAGGCCTTCTCCCTTGCCTATCCAAAGTTGAAAGAAAGAGAAGTGTAGGGAAGTCAAGTCAAGATATCTATCGAGTCCCTCAAGTCCTTCACCTACCCTTCAAGTTGTATTTATTCATGAATTTTAAGACACAAAAGTTTGATATAGTTATTGAGGATTGAAGGGATAAAAATGTAGCATCATCAACACAATTCCCTTCCTCATCTCTCCAAGAATAATAATATCAACCTATTCATTCCGAAATGCTAAGTTGTACGGGAACTTTATCAAATTTAAATAAAACCAATGAATTATCTTTCCCTCCCCACCCTATCCTTTTATGAAGGATAACATGTTGCATTGAGATAAAAAGATGAACATTTAGTGGGAAAAGAGATCTTGTCAATAAAATAACGTGTGGTGGCAATCCTTGAAAGGATTTAAGAGATTGTAACTATAATCAAATATCAATAAGGATTAGAGGAGAGTGAATATAATGTATATGATTAATATATCCTTCTTAATAGTCCCTCTTGTGAAGAGAAATGAAAATCATTTTTTAGAGATAAGGATAGACCTGTACTTTATAGCCAATAAGTTGGACAATATTCAAGATGTTACAAATGATCAAGTGGATTAGCTTTATTGGTATGGATTTGATGTTGATGGAATAAGAGGTAAAATAAAGTTTGACATAAAACAAACATGTTAAATTAGGCCTTGGATGGACATATGAGATCCCATTCATCATGTATGAAGAAGACCAATCTAGCTATCATGGATTGAGTCTAGATGAAGGAAAATATGATTCTTATAGGAGTTGATTAATTTGTAGCTAAGTATGAGGTGATTATTCATGAATACACTTTGTTCATTAACAATTTTTATCCTCATGATCAAGAGATAGAGATTTATAAATCAAATTTGTAGCTATGTCATAAAACTATTGAAGAGTTTGAAGTTCTTGACTAGTGTATTGTCCCTCAAGAGAATGGAAAGAAAAAAATTTAACTTGACATGATCTCAAGTGATCAATAAGAAGATTCTTTTTTGGAGGAGATTAAAAAATTCTCAAGTTAGATAGTACACATAGATCCCCTGAGGAGAATGATAAGATGGTGGTATTAGCCAATGAGAATTATGAAGGCACGAGTGAAAAAATATCTTAAATAAGACACCATGGTTGATGATCTTGTTTAATCTCATGTACAAGTTCAAGGAGGTATTGAGGACATATGACAATCCTATTTGCACAAGTTCAAGGAATTCAAAGAGTTTGATAGGTTAGCACCCTCTATAAGAATAAGATTAAGTTTTTGATGATAAATGCAAAGCTCTTAGTAATTTAACAAGTCCTACAATTCATAACTCAAGAGGTTCATGTCCATGATGTAGCAAGATATGATGAATATGATTCTATTCAAGGTGATAAAGAGATGGAATTTGAGGATCCAATAAAAGATGAAGTTGTTGCTACCTTTACAAACTAAAGTGTGATCAATTTGGAGGCCTCTCATATTGTCAAGGATAGAAAATAGTGTGAGGTAAGATTTAAAGATCAAGATGAATTTGTATTCATTGGGGACATGTTTTATATCATTGATCCATTTGAAGTAAATCCAAAGAAAGTGGTGGTCAATAAAAGAGCTACCAAAGTAATAACAAAGTCTAGACAATACCTTTTAAACCATTATTGGTCATCACATGAAGGTGAATTAAGGACTTATCCTTTTGATTTAGGAGGATCAGTTCTTAGAGGTTAGTTGTATATAGTAGTTTATTATTTTATCTTCCATAAGTTATTTTCTATCATAGTGTGTGTCTTGTTGGTTTTGGTTGTCTTGTTAGTGTGTTTGCTTCTTGTCTTGTGTGTGTGTTGAAGGTAGTCAGTTATTTCATTCTTATCAATTAGATTATAGTCAAGTTTCAAGGTCTATTTCAGTTTGTGTTGATAATGGGTGATTCTGTATCCCAAAGGAGGTAAGAAGGCAATTGGTCTAAATCTATATCAAGCATGCAATTCTAGGAGGTCATCAAGGATGTTATCCAAAATTGACCATCATGAGTGAGGATAATTCAAAACATTGTTTCCAATCTTGTCTAACCTTATTGGTGGTCTTTTGATAGGTTTGGTCTTAGTCTATTGGTCAAAATTGGTCATAAAAAAGTGTCTTGTCCAAATTTTGGATCATCTTAATGTATATTTCATAGTCTAGGAGAGTGTGTCAAGAGTTTAGTCTTATCCTTATTCTCCTTCATGAAAGTCTTGTTAGGTGTTTAGAGATATTGAGGCATCTTAGAAAAGTTTAAAGTTACTTTAAAAGTATTAAGGTATACTAGTCCATGATGAGAATATTGGTTTTTTTGACATTTCCAATGAGTTATGATGTCCTATGGTGAAAGTGACCTTTTATAGATAAGGTATGACAAGGTGAAAACATTATTATTTCATGTTTAGCAAAAGTTAAGTTAAATTTGGAAAAATTAAGGTAATGTTTACCTTTTAAAATATAAATTATCAAGTGCATTTTTGAGGCATCTAGTTCAATTTATAAGCTATGTAAATGTTATTTCTCCCTCACACATGTTCACCTAGGTCAATTAAACATGAAAGGAGTGGTGGGACCCTCCAAAGCTCAAGAAAATGAGATATAACATAGAAAGACACTTTCTAAGTGCTTGGAAATCAAAATTTTCAACATGGAGATGGTCATTTAATGTCAAAAATGGATGTTTCCAAGTCTATCATAGGTTTTCAAGGTTTAAATTAGGATTTTGGAAGTATTTTCAGGTCCAAAGAATGTAAAAAACATTTCATCTTCTCCATCGACCCCTTTGTAAGCTAGTAGAGATCATTTTTAGGTATTCATTCCATGAAGAGTAAAGAGAATTGGAACCAATTATATTGGGGGTTGATATGTGACCCTATATCCTTGAAATTATATTCATTATTTTTATTATTTAAGGGATATGTTTTTTTATGAACAATCCTTAATAAGTTAATCATCCCAAAACCCTCTTAGAACCCCACAACAAGGGTTTTTATTATTTTAGTGAGTATTTAGGTTAATGTATGAATATTTATTATTTTTATATATAATAAATGGTATTAATATCCCTCTCAAATCATATTCATAATTAGTGGCATGCATGAGTAGCCATAGTGTACAAAAGAGTTGTGTTTCATTATTCTTGAAGGTGGTAGATGGGGTTTACGAAGTCTTATCATCCTTGAGGATGAAATAAAATATGTATTATAATTAAAAACTTGTAAATAATATCAACCAAGCCTCCTATATCCTCTTCAAGTCTCTCACAAGCATCAACAAGATAAAATTTCAAAAGAATTAACAAAGTATGTTGCCTATGCATAAAACTGCTTATAGGTGTTTATAAAAGTGCCTAAAAAATGAAGATTCATGGTCATTGGATTGAATATTTGAGAATTTAATATCTTATGAATTTTTTTTTAATATTTATTAGTGTTTAATCCACTAAATAAAGTTTTAAAATCCATCAAATAGTGTTTTGATCAATATCTTGTTAAAGGAGGTCTTAGGCCTATTGAAGTTAAAGAGAGTGATGTTGATTCTAGGTTTTGTTCCTCAAGAAAATAATATGAAAATGGTTTATTGAGGAAATTATTAACCGATATGGATTAAAAAATAATATTTAATATTTATAAACTAACTCCATGAACATTTTCAATAGAATATTGTAGGTGATAGTCCTTTAGCAATGTTCTTTGGATTTCCTCACAGGGTCTCAAAGGTAAAAAATCAAAGAAAAGACTTATACAAAATGATGGAATGGTATTTATGACATAAATAAATGTAATTTACACTAAAATAACACATATAATTCTTTAAAACATACACGTAATTCATATACATCCCAAGTGTGAACCTACAACCTTGCAAAACAAGGGGGATGGTTTCATGAGCAAACACTTTTTGAGGGTCTCAGAACTTATACATGTGAAGTTGGAATTGATAAAATTTATGTAATAATATATAATAATATAATATATATATGCATAATGGATAAAAAATCATATTAACCACTCTTGAAATGCATTTTACAAGATATAAACCTAGAAAAAAATAGTCTAATGCTTAGAAATAGAACTAGGTATTTATAGACCATTTGAGATGTTCCAAAGATGTTTTTAGATTGAAAAAAGATGTAAAGGTTCAAATATGTGAATAAAGGGTTTTATTTAACAATAAAATAATCATAAATGAGTTAAATGAATAATAATATATACCTACAGGTCTACAGACATGTAGATACATATTCTCAACCTAAGAGACAAAACTTTGCATGGATGATGATGGTTTAATGAAAAAATGAAGAGAAAATACCATGTGAAAGATGATTTAAAGGTATATTTAGGTTATAAAAATATTATAATTTAACAAAACCTTGTTTTTATCCCTAATAAACATCAATCCCAAGAATACCTCTAGGCCTGCTAAATAATTCCATTTCCAAGCCTGTTTTTAAGAACTAGAGAGGATTTGTAATGTTTGTATTGTTTTTTGGGTTGAAATTGATAGAATAAGTTAATTTTAAAATATTATAGTACTAAAAATATGATAAATATGTTTTAAATATGATCATAAACCACAATACCACCTATAGCCTTATTATATAGTCTCAAATGCCTATAAATTTGGCAAAAATTGACATGTTGGAGGATTTTTAAGAATGTTCATGAAAAAATAATGATTTGAGGAGTTTATGGAAGTGGGGTAATAAATAAAAAAAATTAGGTCAATTTTAATTTACCTAAAACTCCTCCCATTCATTTTTATTCAATCTCAGCCTACTCAAGCCTATGTGGAGGCCAACCTGGGGCTAGAAGTTTGAAATTGGCATAAATTGAGTGTCACCCATTATAAATTATTCAAACTTTTAAAAAACACATTATTTAATTTTATTAATAATATTTTGGTGTTTTTGGAGTGGTAATTTATGGACTTTTATGGTCTTTAGTACCATGGGCTTATTTTAGGCCTAATTAGTCCTAATTAAGAAACATGGGTGTTGAGAAAGTGGGTCTACATTGGGATTTGGGAAATTTTTTTTGGGTTAAGTTAAAATGGGATAAAGGGTAATAAAATATTACATTAATGTTCTTAGAAACATTATATATAACTAAAACCAAGGATATTTGTACCAAAACAAGGCTTCAAGGAATTAGCCTCCAAAAGAGCAAATGTGAGAATGATGAAGTAAATTAAAAAACATAGATGAAGAGATGATGTATTTTTTATTTTAAATAGTTTGAAAATACATTTAGACCCCTAAGAAGATGATTGGTCACTTCATAATCACTCCAAGAGGTAGTTTCAAGAGGTCAAGGGTGAGTGATCAAGCCAAACATAACTCCAACGCCACCTTGCTCAAATTGTCATCAAATGGAGCACAAATATGTTGAAGAGAGTATTAATAAATATCATTTTTTAGTT